>QGOB01004081.1:0-51438 GCA_003313055.1 Termitomyces sp. MG145 | reverse complement strand
GGACCTGACACTTTGCAAGGTTGGGGCTGGGATTAATATTGCTAACTTCTTTGTAATCTATCTAGCTGGACCCACTATTGTCAAATTAGGAAATTGTAGTATTTGCTCATATAGTTTCTGCCTAATAACCTTACATGATGAGGTTGATAAATCTAAGTTTTGTAAATGAAGGCCCTAACTAAGAGCAGTGAGGTTAGAGCTAGAAATAAGCATTGAATTTTGAACACAAGGCCCTAACCAAGCTTGCGAGGTTGGGGCTGGAATTAAATATTGAGTTTTGAACACAAGGCCCTAACCGAGCTTGTGAGGTTGGGGCTGGAATTAAGCATTGAATTTTGAACACAAGGCCCTAACCGAGCTTGCAAGGTTGGGGCTGGAATTAAGCATTGAGTTTTGAACACAAGGCCCTAACCAAGCTTGCGAGGTTGGGGCCGGGATGCAGTCGGGGTTTGGGGGCGAGCCCCCAACGAGCTATGTACCTGTGCCAAAGGCACAGGACGTAGCTCATCTTTCAAATAATGCCAAGAATTAGCTTGATCTCATAATTATGCCAGAATAGATGTATCATGGGTATTTTCGCCCGGGGTCTCCTGATGGAATGTGACAGTCACAACAGGTGACAGTGAGAACACACTTTACTCGAGCACTCCCCATCCTCCACAGGATGGCGGAAAATATATACAGCAAGGGAACGCGAGTCTGGTTCGAAGACAAAGATCTTGCATGGATATCTGCCGAGGTTACCTCTGCCACGAAAGGCCCGGATGATAACTTCAAGCTTGTCTTCATTGACGAACGCGGCAAGGTCCATCAATTTCCTCTCACTTCGGTTTCGTAGACTTGATTTCTTAACCTACAGGAAATTGCCATCAATACGACTGGAAAAGATATAAAAGATGGCAAAGAAGGTCTTCCTCCGCTACGTAACCCACCCCTCCTCGAAACCGCGGATGACTTGGCAACTCTTTCTCATCTCAACGAACCATCGGGTATGTTACGTTTCTTTCATCTATGCATCTTCTCAGTATTGATCCAATTTAGTTCTTCACACAATCCGGAATCGCTATGCCCAACACAGCATTTACACCTACAGTGGGATTGTGCTGATTGCTGTCAACCCTTTTCAACGCGTCACTCTTTATGGCCCAGAGATTATACAGGCGTATAATGGAAGGCGGAGAGGGGAGCTTGAACCGCATCTGTTTGCAATTGCAGAGGACGCGTACACTGCCATGAGAAAAGAGAATATGGGGCAGACTATTATCGTTTCCGGCGAAAGGTGATTTGATTTATTCTTGCAATCTAATCTACAACTTGACCTTTCTCCAGTGGCGCCGGGAAAACAGAATCGGTGTGTACAGCCAAACTGCTTTTTGGAGGTAGCAAAGGTAACTGAAGTACAACAGGCAAAATTCATCATGCGTTACTTGGCTTCCGTTAACCCCCCCGATTCTACCTCCAAGTCGAAAACGAAATTTTCATTGGACGACTCCAGCGAAATAGAGCGGCAAATTCTTGCTACCAATCCCATCTTGGAATCTTTTGGTAATGCCAAAACAACGAGAAACGACAATTCCTCTCGATTTGGAAAATATATACAAGTGGGCACATCATTTTTGTCTTCATGACATATTCAAAACGGCTTCTGAAGATACTCTTCGATGGCAAACAAAGAATTGTCGGTGCACGCATCCGAACATATCTGCTAGAACGCTCGCGTATCGTCTTTCAACCCCTCACAGAGCGCAATTATCACATTTTTTATCAACTTTGCGCTGGGGCGCCTCTTAAAGAACGTAAAGACCTTGGACTTGACACGGACGTCACCAAGTTCCACTTTTTAAAGCAGGGTGGTCCCTCCTCAACCCCGATAGCTGGCGTTGATGATGCAGAAGAATTTAGGGCTACTCAGCAAGCACTCTCCACTGTTGGCATTAGTGTTGAAAAGCAATGGGCGGTATTTCGTCTTCTGGCTGCCCTTCTACACCTTGGAAATGTCAAGATCACACCACTTCGCAGTGAAGCATCCCTTGATGAAAGCGACCCTGCTTTGCTGCTTGCCACGAGATTCTTGGGCGTCAATCTTGTCGAATTCAAGAAATGGACGATGAAGAAGCAGATTGTCACAAGATCTGAGAAGATTGTTACTTCCTTGAATGTAGCACAAGCAACAGTGGTCCGTGACAGTGTTGCGAAGTTCGTTTATGCTTGCTTGTTCGAATGGTTAGTGGCAATTGTAAATGAGAGTTTGGCTGGGGAGAATGGCGATGCTGCTGATAGAGCAGAAATGTTCATCGGCGTCCTGGATATCTATGGGTTCGAGCACTTTCAAAAGGTCAGTCTGGATTGATGTCTCTGGGATGCTTTGAACTGACGTAGCACAGAACTCATTTGAACAGTTTAGTATAAATTACGCCAATGAAAAGCTTCAACAAGAGGTACGACACTTTTCTTACCCTCTCTATGTGACTGATCTCAGTACATGGACTAGTTCAACTCGCACGTGTTCAAACTAGAACAAGAAGAATACATCAAAGAAGAGATAAAATGGACTTTCATTAATTTTTCGGACAATCAACCTTGCATCGACGTCATTGAAGGAAAGCTTGGTGTTCTAGCTTTACTGGATGAAGAGTCTCGGTTGCCTGCTGGCAATGACGCGTCCTTCCTCCAGAAATTGAACAACCAATTCCTTGCCAAACCCGATTACACGACGATATATAAGAAGCCCCGTTTTGGCAACTCGGCGTTCACGATTGCCCATTATGCATTAGACGTCACATATGAAGTTGAAGGCTTTTTGGAGAAAAATAGAGATACTGTGCCCGACGAGCACATGTCTCTTCTTGCAGCTACCAAAAACCCTTTCCTGAAGGAAGTTCTCGAAACAGCTCTCAATTCGACGAGAGACACCTCCAAGGTTCCTGATAGCCCACATCCTGCTTCGCCCGCCTTCTCAGAATCAGGTAGCACAGGGTCACGTCGTTCCTCTGTCATTCCTGATCCTGGACGACAGTCATTTGTTGCGCAAAACTCTAGTGGTAGCACAGGACTTAAACGGCCAGGTGCTTCGAACAAAAAACCGACACAGGGTTCTATCTTCAAGGCCTCATTGATAACGCTCATGGACACACTTAACGTTACCAATGTCCATTATATCAGATGTATCAAGCCAAACGAACAAAAAAAACCGTGGGAATTTCAGCCTCAACAAGTTCTTGGTCAGTTACGCGCTTGTGGTGTTCTTGAAACCATCCGTATCAGTTGTGCTGGATATCCAACCCGTTGGGTATATGAAGAGTTTGCAGAGCGGTCAGTTGTGAATCGTGTTACTCCTCAGTATGATCTCAAAATCTCATAGCTACTACATGCTTGTGCCATCTTCGGAATGGCAACCTATGATTCAAGCAATGGATCTCAGGCGCCTTTGCTCCGCCATCTTGGAGAAGACGATTGCTGACTCCGATATGTATCAAAGTGGTCTCACAAAAATATTCTTTCGGGCCGGCATGCTTGCTGCACTGGAGTCCCTCCGTGCTGATAGACTTAATTCAATGGTTACTATAGTGCAAAAGAACATGCGTAGACGAATGGCAGTGAAAGACTACCATAACCTTCGGCGAGCGACGATCAAGGTGCAGACTTGGTGGCGATGCATTTTGGCGAAAAGGCTTGTAGAAAAGATAAGACGTGAAGTATCCGCTATTCGACTCCAGACCGGTTTTCGGAGGTATATTCAAAGAAAGCGTTTTTTGGATACCAAGCGGACGATCATCTTGCTTCAAAGCCGTGAGTGACACAATATCTGCATTTGTCACCGATCTTGATATAGTGGTTTTAGGTATTCGTGGGGCTCAAGCACGCAAGTTCTATGTAGAAGAGAGAACTCTTCGCGCAGCATGTCTTCTTCAGAGCCTTATACGTGGCATGTAAGTACGAGTTCATTTGCTTACATTAAATGCTCATGAGTTTGTCTAGGTTCGCGCGCCATGCTTTCCGCTCTGATCTCGAACACATCATCTACCTACAGTCCTGCCTTCGCCGCCGTCTTGCTCGAAAAGAGTTGAAGGCGTTAAAGGCGGAAGCCCGTTCGGTTTCCAGGTTCAAAGAGATATCCTACAGACTGGAAAACAAAGTTGTGGAGTTAACCCAGACCCTTCAACAACGTACGACAGAAAAGAAGCAACTCCAGTTACAACTTGTAGAGCTCGAGCAGCAGTTACAACAATGGATCAACCGTCACGAGGAGTCTGACGCTCGCTCAAAATCGTTTCATGCGTCACTCGTTGTAGCTGAAACAGAACTCAATCAGCGAAACGAGCTTTTGCTAGCAAAAGCTGATATTGAAAAACAACTGCAGGAGGCCCTCGCAAAAGTAGCTGAGAAGGAAGGCATCGTACAGAAATTGACCGAAGACGTCACTCGTCAAGCAGCCCAACTTGAAACCCAACAGCGTGTCATCGAGGCAACCCCTATCCGTAATCAGGAGGACAACTCTGTCATTATGACCCTCAAGAATGAAGTAAGCAGCCTCCGTGAACAGCTCAATCGTTCCAATGCTTTCAATGCCCTTACTCGTGGCGCTCGACTAGATCCTCCGCTTTCACCTACATTTGCCCCGACATTACGTCTGGGAGAAGCCAACACACCATCCGCCCATGTAAGCAGTAGTAGCAATGCAAATGGAACTGGTTCAGTAACCAACGGCCGCCATCAACATCAACGAAGGCATAGTTCCGCTGGAGTGTTTAATCATGGCCCGACAGACCACCGAACTTCCACAGATGAAATCATGATCGACGTCAAAAAGAGTCAGGCCCTCAATCCCCGCGCTGTTTCAATTGCTTATAACGGAGAAGACAGTTTCCGCTTCCGAGGGAATGGGTTATCAGATATTAGAGATGTTGATGACCCGGCGGAGGAGAAGATTTTCCTCATGCAGGATGTCAAGCGCCTGGATGATGACGTGCTGGATGGTCTGATCCGAGGTCTTAAGATACCAGCACCCAGCTTGACCAATCCCTCTGCGGTCAAAGAGATCTTGTTTCCTGCCAATCTCATTAGTCTGGTCACAAATGAGATGTGGAAGTATGGTCTCATTCAAGAGAGTGAGCGTTTTCTTGCCAATGTCATGCAAACCATTCAAGGACATGTTATGGTGTGTACCATTGTCATCCGAACTCGGACCCTAATCTTACCTATCTGTTCCCTTGTCAGTCTTTCAACGGTGAAGATGCGATCATCCCGGGTATCTTCTGGCTTTCCAACGTCCATGAGATGCTGTCATTTATATGTGTTGCTGAAAGTGACATGCTCCAAGGGATAGGTCCCGGTGAAGAACATTCTGTTCGTCCTTTCGATTGGAACGATTACGAGCGACTCGTGTCAGTGGTCAAGCATGACCTGGATAGCCTGGAGTACAACATCTATCATACCTGGATGCTAGAGACAAAAAAAAAGTTGCACAAGATGGTCATACCTGCGTTGATTGAGAGCCAATCTTTGCCAGGGTTTACCACGAGTGATGGAGGTGGACGCTTGTTTAACCGCATTCTTAATGCCAGCAGCCAACCAGCATACAATATGGACGATATCTTGAATCTCCTCAACAAGGTGTGGAAAAGCTTGAAGAGCTACTACATGGAAGAATCGGTTGTGCACCAGGCCATAACCGAACTTCTCAGGTTGATCGGTGTTACGAGTTTCAACGACCTTTTAATGCGACGAAACTTCTCTTCTTGGAAACGAGGTCAGTATATAATTGAAGGTCGCATATATCTAGCTCAGTCGTCTTTTCGCGGCTCTCTCTAGCGATGCAAATTCAATATAATATCACCCGCATTGAAGAATGGTGTAAATCTCACGATATGCCGGAAGGTACACTCCAGCTCGAACATTTGATGCAGGCCACCAAATTGCTTCAGCTCAAGAAGGTAATCGTAAATACTGTCGTTGTATCCAGAGCTAACAACAACACTGATCAGGCCACTGCCGCTGATATCGAAATAATTTACGATGTCTGCTGGATGCTAAGCCCTATGCAGATCCAACGAATGTGTACGAACTATTATGTTGCAGACTATGAGGTGACTCGTCGTTTGTCTCTCTAATGTTACAATGCTTAACTCCCCTAGAATCCCATATCCCCCGAAATCTTGCGTGTTGTTGCCTCTCGTGTCCAAGCCAATGACCGCAATGATCATCTGCTTCTTGCACCAGAAACAGAAGAAGTAGGGTCCTATGAGCTTGCGCTTCCACGTGAAGTATCAGGCCTGGAGACGTATGTCCCTGCTTATCTCAATGTGTCCCACCTCCGACGCCTCGCCGCACTGGTTTCATAATCGCTTTTGCCCCCATGTCCGATTCTCCTATCTATAATATACCTCACCCCGCTAGATTCCCACATTACCTCACATTATAGTCAAATCAAAATATCTATCAACTGAACAACTGAAAATCAACAAATCATCTTAATTGTTTGGGCTGGGCTGGACGGAGGTCACGGTAACCTTGTCTCCGTCTTCCGCCTGATCACCAATCGGCTTATCGTTGAGGAGTACTTCTGTGTCACCATTGTCCAGAATTTTATTCAATTGAAGAGACTGCAATCGAAATTAGAGAGAACTGAGTCAAGGTGATGAGACCATACTGATTGTTCTGACGACTTGACTTTGGCATGAATCGCAAGGAAATCTAGAATTTTGCCAGCAACCATAGTCTAGATACGGGCGGCGTAAGGATGACGGGAATAAGTAATATCGGACACACCTTGCGGAACCATAACACACTCTCTGCATCCCCACTACCTTTATTGAACCTGAGATGTAATCTCTGTTCAAAAGGTACCAAGTGAGGTCCCTCTTTGAAGTCGCCAGGTATAGCTCTATGGCGCATCTTGATGAGCTCCACCTCGCGAAATCGCGCCAGTTTAGCCGGGTCAGTAGGCACTTTTGGAATACGCCGTGTCGTCTTCCTACTTGATGAAGCAGGAAAGCGCTGAGCCAACAAAGCACGAGCAGCATCGGCCTTTTCTGACGACGGTGACCCCTTGACGGAGCATGTATGAGATGAAGGGTGGCGATGTCTGTATACAGAGAGGTGGTTAGGCGGAACAGATAGGTAAATTGGGAGGACGAGGTACGCAGCACAGAAGGATTGATTGCACGTAGCACATGTCGGAATTACGTCCTGGCTGGAAGTGAACGCATTTAGACTGGGGTGGAAGCAATTGGATGCATTGCATCGACGCAGCTTATCGAAGGGATATTGAGATGCACTGGAGCAGTCAGAAGTAACAGAGCATCGATGGCTCTCTGGAGAGATATGATGCCTACAATAAGACTTGTTGCACCTGCAGACAATGGGCAAAAAGTCGATTTCACTGCAGGCAGGGTGAGAACAGCGTGAACCAATGTCGAGAAGAGACATGGTCATCAACAAGAGGTCATCAACACAAGTTCATCTGCAGCGCCTTCAACGTTGCCCCTTTCTTTATTTCCACCATGAACATCATCGTATGTCCCTTCCTACATCCCGAGATCCTCATTCACTCCACCTAGGAAACTTTATTTGGCCGTACAATCACTCCTGCAGAGCGCCTTCGACAACATCAACGCTCGCTCGCTAAGGCACAACGTGAGCTCGACCGCGAGCGCACAAAGCTTGAGCAAAGCGAGAAGAAGCTCATAATTGACATCAAGAAGAGTGCGAAGGCTGGCCAACTAGTAAGTTTATCGCCGCCAACCAAGGCGACTATTGATTACGAACAGAATGCGTGTAAAGTCATGGCTAAGGATCTCGTCAGGACTCGACATTACATTCAGAAGTTCTATCAGATGCGCACTCAGCTTCAGGCTGTTGGTCTGCGGATACAAACTCTACGAAGTAACCAGCAGATGGCAGACGCGATGCGTGGAGCAACTCGTGTATGTATACATCCATCATTACTCTTTCAGGGACCTCCAACCTCTTCCCCGCAAGGCTATGGCTTCCATGAACCGAGGACTTAATCTACCCAGTATACAAAAAATCATGAACGACTTTGAGAAAGAGAGCTCCATGATGGACATGAAAGAAGATATGATGTCAGATGCGGTTGACGAAGTAATGGACCAGGAGGAAGACGAGGAAGAGGAGGGGGATAAGATCCTGAAGGAGGTGCTAGATGAAATTGGTGTCCAGCTTTCGCAACAGGTATGGCTCCCCGTCTTACACCTGCATAATACCAACAATTTCTTCTATCTAGCTCACTGACACACCAACTGGGATTGCCTCTGTGTCCTCCCCACTTACCAATCGACAACCTGTTGCAATAGGTGAGTCACTCGGGCAGCATAATCGTGGTGACAATCAGAATCCTGGCGATGCCCTCGGTGGGAGCAATCTGTCAGATGAAGATGCTTTACAGGCTAGATTAGATGCTCTTCGACGCGGCTGACATTTCAATACCCATAAATGTAGCATGAAGATCTACAATCGTATATGATGGCACAATTATTGCAGAGAACATCAAAGTTTGAGCCCAACAATCACCCGAGCCTCGCCAGAACTGAGTTTCCAGGTGATTCCTGAACTGTTGTAGAACTCATCGACATCCCCCTCCTAAATAGCAGCCGTAAGTGTTGATTTTTGCAAGCGAGAATGAACGCGTACGCCGTCTAAATTCAATAATGTTGATATCTGTTGTAGTCGAATGAACCTTTCTCTTGCGTCTCCATAGGCCGTTTGAGATGACAGAAAGGTCATAATCGATCTCAAATCTCGATCGAAGCGAACGGCACCCAGCTGAATCAAGAATGTATGTATCTCCCGTTCCAATAGTCTCTACGACATACCTCTGTGAATTTGAGAGTTGTAATGAATTTCTCCCAGGGACGAAGGACGACATCGAGAGCTAGCCCAAAGAAGATACGGAAATTATTTTCAGTGAAATTATCCTGGAACTAATTTTAGTGCTTTTTCGCAACAAACAATAGGGCCACGTCATGCCTTTAAACCATCGACAAAGCCCTCCCATGCTTTGATGAATCGTTTTTTAACGTAGTCTTGATGCTCCGCGACTGCATATGCATCTTCATCCAGAAAATAAGACACATCTTTATAGACGTCTGTTATGAACGTCCTCAGCTTTGGCCGCATCAGCTGGTTGAACATTTGCTCTATACTCAGCTAAGCAACATCATCACCGATTACAAAGGATAATCTGGAAGGACATACCCTCAGGGCGGATCGAAATTTCATCATCAAACCCGAAAATGTTTTCAAATAGGTCTTGACTAATACTTGATTGTCGTCCGTAAAGTGTTGGCTAATGGTCTGACTATCGCTCAATTCTCGAACCAAATGATCGAGATGCGAAGAAGAGATATCAAGGTCATTGAGAAGAGTCTACCCCCAATGCAGAGTGAAAAGACTTTTAAAGCATCAAACTTGAGGAACTCACAATGAAAGCAACACGGTTTTCTTTATCTCCTTTTTCCCCCCAAGAAACAGGGCCAGATGAGCCTGCATGCCGATAGACGTCGTCAAGTTTTTTCCTGATGACGCCGATGTACTCTTGTTCCATGATATTACGAAGATGGTCAAAGGTTACTTCAACACCTTTCAAGTCCCCGGTGGACAAGAGACGAGATATAACTATCTTGAGTATGTAGAAAACGTCGTCGGGAGTAGTGGTTGAACAGGGTATTTGTGAAATATCAATACTAGACAGACGGTGAGCCTACGAAGACAGTTAGAACGGAAAGCCCAGTCCAAAAGGGTTCAGAGTGACCTTATCAATGCTCGTTCGAAAATACCACACCTCGAGGGGAATGTAATAAGTCGTCATTGACCAGCTGAAGAGGCGCCGTGATTCAGTCGAATCGATGTATGTAGTATCGCAAACATGTGGTGAAGATGCTGCCGGGTTGTCAGAATCCACAGTACGTGAACTGTCATACTAAATAAACTATTGTATGAATTACGCTGCTCGCAACAAGCAGAGAAAGAACGCCCACATTAAACGAGTCTATCAGAAACTTTCTAAATAGACTCCATCGACCGATCATTCCCGCCAACTCGGACAACACTTTGTCAGTTTCTCGTGGGTCGACGGTGGTCTCGTCAAGCGTTGAAGAAGTAGGTCGTCGATTAGCAGTACTAGACACAAATATTGTAGGACTGTTTGCTATGTCTGAAAGCTTTGAATTGTGTTTGAAGACGAACATCAGGTACCGGAGACATCGGCTTACCTTGCGCTTTAGATGTCGTTCTTCCTCCCATCCTTCAATAATGCCTTTGACTACTCTGTCACACTCTGAAAGAAGGCGTTTTGCTACACTTCGCATTTTTCCGAACCCATAATACTTCTCCACGACAGGCTGATGCTGATCAATAATCACGGCAATGCTCTCAAAAAGGGCAGTCAACGCAGTGATATAATAGAGCGGAGAGGAGGCTGAAGATGAGTTTAATAGATAAATATGATCAATGACGCCAGAACATACTTATGGGAGACGTAGGTGCCCTAACACGAACAAGGTCTACCACAAAAGAAGCATAAACCTCGAGTCCTTCATCCTCCCACCCGATAGCCGGGAACAACTTGAAAAATCGACTTGTTGCTGTGCTGTCACGCAATCGAGAAGCTTGTTCAAAATTTTTACGAAAGATAGCCAGCAAATTTTCCCGGGCTTGCTGTAATGTCTGGACTGGAGGCAAATGACTATCAGAAGTAGGCTTATAGTTCGTGTCAGAAACAATCTGGTATCGTTTCCACTGAGAAAGACTGACGACTGTTGCTTCGGCAAATGGGCCCGAGATGACCTCAAGCGGAAGTGACATAGCCCGCGCACAGTGTCGTGTTGCAGCCTCCCAGTCTTGGCATTCAATCGATGACTGGAGGTCTGCTAAAGACGCCTATATGCATAGTCAGCACACAAGGAGAACTTGAACATGCCTCAATGCCACCTTCAGCTCTATGACCTGGCCAACGCGGTCACCTGCTTCTCGTACACGTCCCATTTCGTCATCGAGCGCACGGACTCGTCCGCCAACACGCTCAGCAGTTTGGGCGGTATTCATAACATTAGTGGAAAGCAGAGCAGCGTCTGCTAGTAGAGTGTCGGCCTGGGGAACTAGAGTGTTTAGACGTTTGAGAGATTCCAGAATGGGCTCCCTGGCGTTTAAAAGTTCTGTGAGAGATCGGGAGTGTTCCGCCTCCTCAGATTGGAGCGCAGACAGGCATGAGAGGAGCTCAGGTAGGCTTGTGAGAGTTCGAGGGTCTCTGCGATGGAAATTTGGATTTGGTTGCGGCCCAGGAAGACAAGAGTCGGGAGGAACCACCGACATCACTGTAGTATTTGAAGAATAATCAATCCAAGACAGGCGATTAGACGATTACATCACTACAGTTCTACTTGATATCTACTGATATACATCTCTATGGATACGATTATAGTCCGGCCCAAGAGAAAGATTTCTGTAAATCATAAGTGAATTGTAAGGGAAGGTCTACAGAGCTCGGACCAAGATACAAAACATATTGACCAGCAACAGCTTGCCAAGCATTCCTCTCTGTATCCCAGAAGGATACTGCGTACTTGTCTAGTTTAATGTTGACTGTCAAACTCTCTCCAGACGTAATATCCTTCGCCTTCGCAAAACCTTTTAACTGCAGCCGGGGGGTAGTAAGCCCGATATCCGGATAGGAGACATAGATTTGAATAACTTCAGATCCAGTCACCGACCCTTCGTTCTTGACAGTGACGCTGATTTCTAGGGCAAAATCCTCTCCGCTCGGGGTGATTTCGTTAACGAAAAGCCTGGAAAAAGAGAACGTCGTATAGGACAAACCATGCCTGAGCATCGATTAGAGAGGAGATCGACCAGTGATTGTAGTGAACGTACGCACCCGAAAGGGAATAAGGGTTTGATCTTGCGAGCCTGATAGTATTTGTATCCAACAAAAAGATCTTCACGATAGCTGCAAGATAAGAGTGAATGGATGAGTGGTATTCGCCATAGGACATAGAGAGGATATTACGAACTGTATTTTCCCATTTTCACTCCTGTCATTAAGATAGGCAGGAATATCTTCGGGGCGTACTGGAAGAGTCAGAGGAAGGCGACCGCTAGGGTTAACTTTGCCGTATACGACATCTGCTATCGCATTTCCAGACTCATTCCCAAGATACCATGCTTGCAGCAAGCCGGCCACAGAATCAACCCATGGCATTGCCACGGCAGACCCCTGTATAAAAACACTAAGATTTGCCCCTGGGATGTTCGTCTATTGGAGTGTACTTACTGCCTGTATCACAACAACGGTGTTCGGATTGACTTCTGCTAGTCTCCGGATGAGTTCATCCTGAAGTCCAGGCATGTGGAGTGTTGGTCGGTCAAAGCCTTCGCTCTCCCATTCTGGTGAAAGACCCCCGATGTACAGGACGGCATCAGACCTGGCTGCGAGTGAGACGGCAGCTTCTATTGCCTCTTCAGGGTCAATCTTTTCACAACCACCAAGCCTCTAATTGGGGGTAGTGAGAAAGAAAGCAGAGAATAGACATTCAAGCATAAGTACCACTCCACGCATGAGAGCAGGTTGTGATAGCCGTCCTTCGCCGTTTTCATCAGCTCCGTCAGGAGGCGGAGTGTTAGTGTATTCGACTAGAATATCCATAGGCACACCGTTAGTGACATCAATAGTTGCCTTTTCCTCAATGGTTCCTTGACTGTATTCATCATTGAGCAAATCAAGAGAGCAGCCCTCCTGGAAGAAGCTCACCCGTAGAAAAAGTCACCAGGTGTCTGCTTGGTCCAATTATCGATAGTCAGCTCTCTGTTGATCCAAAGCTTTGCACGTCCTACAGTTGTGAAATCATTAAATAAAAATGGAAAAATCGACGATGGGAACCAAAAACGCACCCGCAACAGTTAATCCTAGTTCAAAAAGAACACTCCGATAGATTGTGAGTTTTCCCTCCAATTTTATGGTCCATTCGGGGGTTAGCCCCGCAGGCAAAAAGTCGTTCAATTTGATTCGGGTATCGCGAAGGATGAAGCTTGCAACCGGGTTGGAGAGGCTACCATCTTCATTATGGCTATAGAAAGTACAAAGCCAGCCAGGTTGACCTGCAGGTGTCTCCAAATTCTCCTCGAGTGTGGGTAGATACTTATGGGCTAGGATATCGAGATTTACCAAGTCATCTGACGAATTAAAGGATCGGATCTTTACCGTAACAGCCAACTTCGTACTCCACCGACAAGCCTTCAGGTGCACCAGCAGTGATGCCGTCAAACGGCGTCACAACATAAATTGCCTTCAATGCGGCAGAGCCTCCACCAGAAATGACGCGTTCTTTGGCATTTGGACCAATGACTGCGAGACGTTTGACATGGCATGTGTCCAGGGGTAGAAGCTGATTGTTATTTTTCAGGAGTACAATGCCATCTGCAGCCAATTTTCTACAAAATTGGCGGCCCTCTGGGGTATCCCGCGACCTCTCAACGCCATCGCCATAGACAATCTCCGGATTACGTCGTGCCTGCTTCTGCACAAATGTTAGCAGTGTAGTGACTCGCTCATCGAGAGTCCTGGAGAGAAGTTTCTGGGACGAGAGGCACTGTAACAGAATTTGAGGAGTTCGCCAGCGGGGCGGCCCTGGCATTTCAAGATCTAGCCCTGCATTTATGGATTGATCCGCGCCATAAGTTCCATGCCTGTATAGTGGCATAAGATTGTCGGCGACGCGTATGAAGGACCAATAGAATGTACCAATCGCTTATGATAATTCCTTCGAAACGCCACTCATTACGGAGAATACCCGTGAGGAGCTTCTTGTTCTCCGAACAGTGAACACCTTCGATGCGTCCATAACTGCGAATTCTGTCTGGGCCCAAGAACAGGGAATATCAAAACTTGGGACGGACGAAGTCATAAATGCTCCAGGTTTTGCATCCCTTTGTGCGATCATAAACCTTGATATCGGAGTGAGCCAGGATTAGGTGAGGGATTGATTGAACATACGGATAGAGGTATATCTCGCGCAAAGCCCGTGCAGATATGACAGATTCTGCTGCCGTCCTTTCGTGTTCCTGGTCATTTGCAACAAAATGTTTGATAGCTGGAGGGATCATATGTTGGTGATCGATCATGTGGGAAGTCGTTTTTGGGAAAGAATCATACTTGCGGAGACACCCTCGGATTGCAGACCGTTGACGTAGGCAGCGGCAAGAGTACCTGTGGGCGCTGATGAGGATGGAATATGAACGGCGAGAAATGAACTTGCCGGACAAATGGGGGTCCTCCGAAAATGACTCGAAGGAACGTCCACCGAGTGGCGTTCGCTGTATATTACATGTGGGTGCAAGAAGGACAACGGACGACTTTATTTTCGCTTCCTGACCCAAGAAGACACCGACATTTCGAACGAGCTCGGGGTCAAAGGTCGAGGCGAGAGCGGTCGCGCACTATGAAATGGCCAAGCTGAACCATGCATGTCCTCAAAGAATAGAAAAGAACCTACGGGAAGGCACTGAGCAGGTGTGGATACAAAGTGAGAGGAGCCACGTACACCCTACGAGACGTGAGATGGAGTTGCAAGGAAAGAAAAAAGAGGACCGACATTTGGGCCGTCGCTCATACGAATTGCAGGAATACGGAGACGTTCTATGGAGGTGGTATTCCACCAATTTGGGGCACTGAGAAGAGATATTTTCTCGTCGACTCTGAGGCGAGCGACGAGGTCGTGGATGTTTGCATTGAGGAAGGAACGGTCTGCCATGAAGGAGTGCGGGGAATTGCTGGATTCTTATAAGCCGGTGATTTATCGGGGAAACTATTAATAACTTTTGGTCCTTGCCTTCATGTCGGACGTTCTCACGAACAAGAGTCGCCCGAAATCTTCAGCAACTCTGACTGTCCGCATCATAAAATCTTTTCAATTCCGCACTGAGCGCTCTCTCGTCCTCCACGAGCTCAATCTCGAGACAACCACCGTCGCCGACCTCAAGAACATTGCACGCGATGCTGTTTTCACCCAACCCGGCTGGAAGTCGTACCGCTCTGTCACCTTAGGTCCACCTCTGTCTCTCTCCTGCTAGACTCTGTCTTCCTCATCTCTATCAGACACCCTTAAACTATATACAAAGGCACACGGTGCCAAGGCATGCCTGGATCTTATTCTTGCTGCCCATCTCACCTGCTCCATAGACCACTAATCTGATCATAAATCTCGACAACGATGACTGGATATTGAATGACGACAAGAAGGCTCTTGCAGACTGTGGCTTCGGTGTGTCACCCGCCCTTCGTGTTCTTACCCATCGTCCTCATCGTGCTTGCAGAAAACGAGACCGAAGTCAGCTTCTTTAACCGTGAATTGTACGAACAGTTCAAGCTCAATCCGACAGTCAGTAGGAGTCCTTTATCCTCACACCATTATATCGTTCAATCCCCAATGCAGACAAGTTGGGACTAAACGAGATTCCAAACCGTAGATATTAATGGGTAATGCAATGTGTAGGAGTGTAAAATGACAGGAGATCTAATGGAGTATGCAATTACTGGTTAGCACACTGGACCCGCGGTTGATCCTCATCCTCGTCCATTCGGTCGTCTGTTGGTCCTCCTCTCCGGGTATCTGCATTGTCCAGATGGACTTCCTCCAGCATAACGCCCTTATCGAATGTCTGGATAGGGTTGCGCGGTGGTAGTGCCTGCTCCAGAAGAGGAATCACACCGACGTCTATGGATTCAGGGAATTTGACATCCAATTTGACGTAAAGGTCACCAGGCTCGTGATGTCGTTGTGATGGCATTCCTTGACCATGAATCACTTTGAGATCGCCTGCGATATTGCAAATAAGAGGCAATGCGCAAAAAAATCATCGTTCCCGACTACATACCATTCTTGATAACCTCACCAGGTTCGAGGTGAACAATCAACGCACGATCATCCAAGTGCTTGATGGCAAACTTGCCTCCGGCAAGCGCGGTCAGCAGGTCGAGCTCAACCTCTGTGATAAGATCGTTCTCCTGACGTTTGAAACGGTTGTGGGGCTTTTCCTCAATGACAATGACGACATCTCCAGCTTCAGCATCTGGCGATTGGTCGCTCTCGCCGCGGAAGTGAATCGTCTGGCCACCCTTCATACCCTTGTCGATGTGCACCTCCAAAAACTTTTTGTCTGGTACAACCTTCTTTCCTTTGCACTGAGTACATCTGTCCTTGGCGTTGATCACCTCACCAGACCCAAAGCAGTCATCGCAGGCCGACTGTATTTGTTGGATCATCGGCCCCATCTGACGCAGAGTGACCTTGACACCTTGACCCTTGCAACTGGAACAAGTTCGCACAGCACCATCTTTCCCACCCTTGCCCCTGCATTTTGAGCAGATGACATTGCGCGTTAGTGCAAGTTTGGTCGTCTTGCCCTTGTAGAGGTCTTCAAGGGAGACGTGAACACGATGGACGAGATCTTTGGTCTTGCGGGGACCCTGCTGCCGTGAGCCACCGCCACCAAAAAAGCCGCCTCCACCGCCGAATAGTTGACTGAAGAGATCCTACAATTTACCGATCAATTTTTCTTGATGTGTGGGTAACCAAGAAAAAACATACTTGCGGGTCCATGCCCCCCATGCCACCGGACTCAGACAAGCCTGCCTCGCCACGAGCATCGTATATATGGCGCTTGTCAGGATCTGACAAAATTTCATATCTGAGGGGAGTTGAGCGAGGTACACGGGGGGTCACGTAATGAGAGGACGTACGCATGTGTGACCTCTTTGAATAGCTCAGGATCACCACCCTTGTCGGGGTGTAGTTTGAGAGCCCTGGAGAATAGATAGTCAGGGTTATGAGGGAAAATTTGAGAGAGAATATGATACTTTTTACGGTATGCCTTTTTGAGGTCGGCCTCAGATGCGTTGGAAGGGACTTCTAGGAGATCGTAGAATTTGCTGGTGGGGGTGAGTAAAGAGGATGGATGGAGGGAAGAGGACATACGTTTCTTTGACCATGGTGGATGAAGGGAGAGGGAGTTGGTGCTGTGCAAATAGCGAGATCGACTTTGATCGTTTTTACCAATTCTGATTGTTCTACAAACATCCATACTGTTCTACAAGCTTTACAAATCGGGAAATCGCAAAAATATTGCATTTGTATTGCATTTGTATTGCATTTGTATTGCATTTGTATTTCAATTTCTCTCGCTCACGTCCTTGTACACATCGAACCGCCTCTGCGTTGTCACCGGTATCCCTGCCCGCGCGTCCCTCAGCATTTGTGGATCTGTCCTCGTCAGCATCCGTCTCCTTGGTTGACAATCTCAACACCTACTAATGTCTGCGAACACTATTTCTTCGCCCTCTGCTGCTTCTGCAAGCACCTTTGCCCTAGACATCTTTGTTAGTAGTCTCAACTGCACCAATACACACCCCCACGTACATCGGATCCACAACCATCGAATGTCCCCACTACACAGCTCTCAGCAAACGACAACAATGTTGACAAAAGTTACGTACAGCATGATATCCTGCACTCAGGTCCCGCGCAGGACTACACATTGATACAAACACCTGGTTGTCCACAGCTCTGTCCCCATGGCGTTAGCAACATCAGTCAACAACAAGGTCAGCACCCTACCGCGCCCTTTGCAACAGCTCCCAGTGAAGCGGACCAGTTGTCATGTTGAACGCCCCGGGGTACACCAGAACATGGCATCCTGGATAATTAAGCACGTTACGAATGTCTTAATGATCAAAATATTCACATACCTTCCCGAGCAGAGATCATTGCCAGCTCAGGGAATCGGATATCATAACATATTCCGAGGCCAATTCGCGCAAATTCTGTCCAACTCATTCAGTCTTTCGTTCTTTCACTGCGACATGTACGTACCAGTGTCAAAAAAATTGGTTGTCGTGCCGCCCGTCAGCGTTTCACTTTCCTTGTGGCTGTTCAGGATTGTCATCTTTTTGAAATCAGGAACGGAACAGACCTTGAAGGTGATCTTTCCCGGGATATCGATGTCAAAGAGGTGAACTTTGCGATGAGTCGCGACAAGGTCTCCTGTAGGGTGATAATCACAAAGCTCCGTCAGTTTGAGGTATATGAGCTCCGTCAGCTTCAGGTAGATGATGTACGCACCCTTGGGACTGTACACAGTACAAGTATTATAGATGTTGTTAGTTGTCGGATCTCGTTCGGGTATCGAGCCTGAAGCCAATCGGTACATTTTACAAGTGAACACAGTACATAACTTGACCTCCAATCAACCATGTCCCAGTCTCTTTAGCAGCGGCAGAGAGCATCTTGACACTGGAGCTAGTACTCTTCGCGACATCATATGACTTTCCAGGGGTGAACCCTATTTCCTCTGCGTAAACAGGGAAGTGAACGTGTCCGTATGGTGAATTGAAACATTCCTTGGGAAAAAAATCAGAGCTAAACACGACAGAGTAATCATAGTACGCGCACTGGCAGGACGATCAGCTCTGGTTTCTTCGTACGGCCAGCCGCAGCCTTGAGAATCATATCGCGGGCATGCTGTAGATTGGCGGACTTGTCAGCACCAATGCTTCCAAGCTGAACGAGTGCAAGAGTGAAGGGCTTGAATACGGGTGGCCTGGTCATTTGCATCTTCAAAGTGTGATTGACGCCGAACACTCGCGACCTGAATAAGCCGCTACACATCCATGTGTACTGACACATCATGCCTCTGATCGCAATATACAATCCTGTCTGCGGCGACCGCTCTGCAAAAGATTTGTTTATTACTCATGTTGTCCCCCTTCTCGACCATCATAACAAGCCAATAGATACACTTGTTGCAACTGAGCACGTCGGCCATGCCGGAGAGCTCCTCCTTAATTTCATTCAGAGCGTTCGCGGTGTAATCACCGTGGTCCTTGGTTCAGGTGATGGTACTCTTCACGAAATCATCAATTATCTGTCTTCCACAGCAACCACGCCAATCCCAAGGCTTAACTTCGTCCTCGTACCCTGCGGGACTGCAAACGCCCTTTATGCATCACTCTTCCCACCGGCCGCTGAACAAGACAATGTAGCTTACAAACTACAGTCATTACGAACTTACATCAACTCATCACATACAATTCCCTTGTCTCTTGCAATTGCAACCCTTTCGTCACCTATACAGGACAAGAAGCACTCCCAAGTCGTGATATCATCCGTCGTCGTGTCGACAGCGCTCCATGCTTCCACTCTTCATGATTCCGAAGCTTTACGTGAGGAGATGCCCGGAATAGAAAGGTCAGGGCATGTTATTTCGTCCAGTTGCATTTAGAATAAACACCAATGTAGATTCAAATTCGCCGCGCAAAGAAATATCACAAAATGGTACAGCAGCAATGCCAAGCTGCTGCCAGCCTCAGGTTCTAGAAGGGTACAGATATACGATCCTACCACTAAAACGTTCGTCGACCATCCAGAATCGGGTGAAGTGGACCCCATCGTAGATGTCGATGGACCATTTGCGTATTTCTTATCCACCATCAACGTTGATCGTTTGGAATCAGCCTTTAAAATTACTCCTTTAGCAAGAAGCATACCCACAGTAGAAGCTACCTGTGAACTGGTATTGGTGCGGCCCTTGAGAGATCCTTCAATCTCTGTAGACAGTACAGAGTCAAGGACGTCATTTGTGCCCAAGTTATGGGCCGTCATGCGTGCAGTTTATCAGGATGGAGCCCACATAGATCTGCGTTACAATCCTGAGGGAGAGATTACTGCGAGCGGTGATGGTCCTGTTGTAGTGGAATATATTCGATGTGGCGGATGGGAGTGGAACCCAGTGAGCTGGTATAAGATATTCCAATAAAGTTCTGACAATGTATCGTGTCAGGATAACTTGGACGAGAACGCTCATCTCTTGTGCTCAGACGGTGCTATATCGCGCATTGAAAAGGGTGGCCGTGCTGTATGCTCTGCAGCGACACCCCATGTTAGTGCTGGATTTACGCTATATGCATGATTAGAGAAGTGGATTGAATGTTGACAGATTCTGAATTAAATTAAGTCCGTTTTCCTCGAGTGACATGATGCAAATCAAACGACAACTTTCGGATACTTGCCTGCAAGGGCATCACGAGCAGCCTGGCTCCCAAGTGCATATACCTCATCTATAGTTCCAGTTGCCTCAACCTGAAAATCATTATGAATAGATGGTCAATCCGTATCAAGAGCACCGACCTCTGCAACCTTGCCTTGGCTGGCATAGTATTCTATGACAGGCATGGTGTCATTTTTATATGTTCCTGTAGGGAGACTTGAGGAAAGCAACAGTTGGAACTGGTTTGACACATACTAAATCGTTTCTTGATACTCTCCAAATTATCATCTTCCCGTCCGCTGGTCTTTGCTCGAACAAGGAGGCGCTTCTCCATAATCTCTTCCGAAGTTGAGAAGAACAGAACTACGGAAGATAGGCATACCTATTCAATGTGATCAACATAGCGCGGCGAGGAAGTGGGAAATAAAGCAGACAGTCTCATCAAATTTGACTGCCTGGTCCATCTTTCGAGGAAAACCGTCAATCAAGAAACGACCACGACCATCCTTCCAGCCTTCTCCGGGTCTGTTCTCTGCCATAGCAGCCTGCATGGCATTCTCCAAAAGTTTGATTGTAACTTCCATCGGAACGATGACGCCTTCTTTGATACACGTCTGAATTAGCGATCCATACTCAGACCCCTCACGAACTTGTTCTGCTCGAAGAAGATCCCCAGCTACGAGGGATGACGGTCAATTTCATGGCAGAACAGTATGCGTGCGACCCGAACAGACCAGACAAGTGCCAGAAACCATATTCATGGACGAGCTTGGCGCATTGGGTACCCTTCCCTGGATCGAGGTGTCAGAGACAATGCTAGACCCATCCAACCAGCATACCAGCTCCTGGACCGCCAAGGACATAGATGACGGTGACCTTGCCGCTATCAAAAGTAGGTGACATTAGTTGGAGTCTTTGTGACGCGGAGGGATGAGAGGGTGGTCTGCTTGTCGGGGCTGATTAGAGGCGGGGTTTGTCTTTTCTCTATGTTTGACGACGGAGTAGAAGACAGCAAAGGAGGTGACGGACAAGGCAACGAGGATTAACGGATTCGGTCCTTTCCTGATGGTCATTCACCAAAAGTATTCTGTCATGTGACCATATGGATCTTGAACACCACCACCCAACCCGCGTCGACACCGTCCGCGCCTGCTATAACGACGACGCCACAGACCTCCTCGCCGTTGCAGGAGAGCATTCCGTCGATGTTCTTCTCATCGTACGCGTTTTTACTCTCCCACCGAGCTCTCTGACCATGATCTCAGTCCGAATCGGACTGTCAAACCCTCGCGTCATTTCATATTGGTGCTCGTATAACCGCTCTAGCGTGGTCACCAGCGGCTGTATCCCCTACAGCTAGCGACAATTGGCATATAGAGTGTGTGTTTAGCACTGCTAACAAACACTATCTCATTCCATCATAGACTCGCAGTCGCAGACGCCGACTTTGGCCTCCATCTACTCACAAAATCGGGCCAAGGGGACGAATCTGCATTCCCATTTGGTGGAGGCTTGACGGGACACCATGGTAAAATTAATGATATGTCTTTTTGCGGTGGTCGCGGCGAGGACAGTTCGCGTTACCTTGCAACTGTTTCAGGTCCGTTTATTTTTTCCCCCATCTTCCTCGTGCCTTCTTGACTTACGTGTCGTTTGAGATGATAAAATGCTCATGATTTGGGATTTGCAACCTCCAGTTGATCTTGGATCTCCCGAACAATCTCCAGATTACGAGGATCAAAACGATCGGCCCCAGCCTACCGCCTATGTTATCGCGTTCCCCAATCCTCTTACAACAATAAACTCACACCCATCCACTAGCAAAGAGTTTTTAGTGTCTGACAGTCGTGGCTCCATATTCCTGACAGATTGGCGTTCAGATCCCCGAGACATGGATCAAGACGTCTGGCGGCATTCAAGTCTGCTGGAAGTTATCGAGCCAGCCGCTCTTTCCGATCACACACTGGGTTCTTCGACTCGGTGGTCAGCTTCAGTTGCCTGGCGTCGAGATACTAGTGATATGTAAGTTGCCTGCTTTGTGTTTTAGTGGCATTTACTTCATAAACATTGTCTGAAGCATTGGTGCGGTGTATGGCTCCGGGTTCTCTATCTGGGATATTGGAAATCTTCAGGGTGGTAAGCCACTCGCGTCTGGTACGAGTTTTTCGGAGGCTGGGTACCGATTCAGGCAAGAACATCTGTTAAATCGTGTTCCCTCTTCTGATTCAACATTCCGTGTCAGATGGTGCCCAACATATCCAGATTATTTTGCAATCTCTGCACAGGTCCCAATGCAAGGCGCTGTAATCCATATTCACAACACTAATTACTTGCAAGCGCAACCAACTGAATTAAGTCTTCTCCAAAAGCCGCATTTTATCCAGGACTTCGATTTCTTAGCTCTCCGGGGTATACCTCGCATTGCAGCGGCAGTAGGAAGGAAGATCTTCATTTTTCCGATTGGAGTAGACGCGTGAAATACATTGACCTGAGGATACAAATGCATGCACGATGTTTAACATCAATTAAATATTATAATTTGTCGTAAGGTTACTCTGGCACAGACATCGTACAGGTGGTACACAAGAGATGGACATCGTTACAAACAAATTAAGTGCTCACAGACCACGAGAAAGTTGATGAAAGATTAATGCCCGTAATTGTTAGATTGCGAGGGCTGGTGCATGTGCTGCTGCTGATAGGATGCATGCCCATGCGAATGATGGTGGTGAGTATGCTGTTGATGCATGAGGTGGTTATTGCTTTCTGGGTAGTGCCCGTGCCCATGAACCGCTCTATCTTGTACTTGCGGAGGAAGCATTACTTGATTGTCATCGGTTTCGCCAAAGCCGAGCTCTATGAACATGTTTTTCCAATAATGGGCATCAAGCTCTGACGTATACTGCGGCATTTGGGGGATATTGTATCCATAACTCGTTACCCCAGCCATCGGCATGCTGTTATTCATGGCCTGTGCCATAGAATAGGAATGAATAAGCGGAAGCGGAGGCGGCTGAGCATTCGTCGGGTGTGGGGGCATATTTGGCGAAGCAGGGAAGACTTGGTCATTGGTTGGGGGCACCGATCCATAGTACGTTGGAGCGGGCGGATGATGTATAGATTGCTGCGAAGCTGAAGGTGTACTTAAGCTGCGTAGAGAAGGCAAAACACAGGAGAATCTCACGCTCAAGTTGGGGATCAATTGCCATCTCATGCTTTTGATCATTGCGGCGAACAAAGACGTCGTTTGAAACGAGGGACCTCAAGAAGCGAGCATGTGTTGCCGCTGAAGATTCAGGAGCAATCAAAGACGCATTGTGATATGCATCGGCAGTCGCTGAAATGAGATTATATATATCTTTGGTTGTATTCTCATTGAGTTGAGAGTAGATGGCTGAGCTTCGTAGAAGCTTAGAATCTGAATGTAAGTCCTGAGGGAAGGCAAGCATGGATGGTGGACCTACCTTGAGCAGAAACACAGCACAGTACGCGGACATCACCATGATAGAATCCTGTCCATATCGCTAGGGGCATTGATTGATGAATACCGGTTCTTGATGGAAATGGGATAACTTACTAGCATACTCATGCGGGCAAAGTCACGGGACACAATCTGCAAAGCATCCAAGGCACTAGTACAGCACAACGTAACAGCCTGCAAGCTGGGACTCTGACGATTTGACTAAGCAGCCTCAAATGAGTGACAATTCATATCAGCAGACAAGGGTCACATACTGGAGATACCGCAAAGCTGTTGAGGAAAACGCGGACATATAAACGGAAGAAACTGAGGAATGAACTGTGGAACTTGTCGCCGTTGGCTGGCAACATGTGTCAAAACAATGATAGGCGCGACGTGGTGGGAATAAAGTACCTCGGTCCATCTCATGTTGCCACTTGTCTGCCCATTCCGTCAACTTCTGATTGCAAGTCTTGAGAACTGCTTCATAATTGACATCGTGGTGGGCACCGGAGGCCGCCCCTTTGAAGATATCTGTTGTTTCTGCCTGTTATCAAGATGATCAATTGGACGCTTCAAATTGTAATCGTTGGAATACTAACCGCAATAATACGTAATTGCACAAAGGCAGCGACAATGACATCCTCAGGTCGAATCGCAGCACCCACCTGTTCGTGCCACTTGGATGAATGCCGGATCATGTCATCTTCAGGAAGCATCCAGTGCCGCCCCGTCTGTGTAGCGAGACTTCGGTCGTGAACGAACAAGACCAAATAAGTACGCTCGCAATTCCGTCGTTCTAATAACTGGAGTGGCGTCTCATTCGGCGGTGGGTGCGCCCTATATCGATTGAGTTTCAACTCAACGGCCATGCGACAGGCCTAGAGAAGGATCGATGAGTAGAATCAAGTCTCATTGACTAATTGTCAAGTACTCACGTAGCCGATGTACGTCCAAGTACGCTGCAAAAGTTTGAAACAGGGGTTAGCTTCCTGATGAAAGTCAAAATGAGAAGGAAATCTATACATTTTCATCAGGCTCTTTCCAGTACGTAAGACAAGCGAATGCCTGCACGACCTCGACACGCTTCCAGCCTTCTGCAAACGCTCGTACGGCGAATTCGTTTGCAAGCTTTTGGCATTGTTTGTACGATTCGTGGCGAAAGAATTTGCACCCTGCCATAATCAAGGTAGTGAAGAGAAATGGGCACTTGGACCGAACATATGCCACGGAGTGGAGAGCGGGATCGAAAAGATTGATGAACGGATTTAGGCGCAGGAAGATGGCGTCGAATAAGACTTTTGCATCCTCTTCAGTGATGATTCCGGCGGTGATGGGGTCATTGAGTCCACTAGGGAGGGGAGCGATGCGGGGTAGCGGTGGCGTGAGAGGGCTGTTGTGGTTCGACTGACCATTTGGGGGAGAGGTTTCGGCCTCAGGGTTGAGTATAGTTCGAAAGAAAGAGTTTCGCTGATTTTCCCGCCTGATGAGGCCCTCGGGAAAGATGGTTTCCTCGTTGCGGTCAGCGTCGTCCTCGTCGTCCATTTCCATAGCACGAGAACCATTCGATTGAGAGTAACTCTCGCTGCCGGGATAATGCGAGACGTTGAGGGGAGGTAGTTCTTTAGAGTTGAAGTGAGAGCCTGAAGAGTGGTAGGGCCCGTCATTTGACCTGGAAGCGCCGTATTCTTGGCCACTAGTAGAGCCAGACATTTCTGCGGCTTGAGATTTCATCTTTGCGGAATTGAGCCCTTTCTCGAGGCGGCGAAGCATCTTTGAGGCTTCGGAGAGCCTGTGACGAGTGTCAGTAGCATGAATGGAGAGCTGTAAAGAAGACCGTACTTGGAGCCAGGCTTGCGACCCCGGCGATGTTTTTCAAAGATGCACCTTAGAAATAGAGTAAGCGAGGAGGGAGCCGGTGGCAGTGGGTCGGCAACTCACTCGACATTTGCGCGCTTGCAACGCTGACATTTTTGGCCTTCCTCTGCGCCCACACATCGCATCTGGGCTTGAATGAGCAGGATGAATGGCGAAATATATGGACTTGGTACCTTGGCTGCGCGACATACGGTGCAGGCACGTGCGCCGCGAGATATGGGAGGCTTTGTGCTAGGATGTATGTGAGATTGTGGCAAGAAATGAGGCAGCGAGGTGTTCACGAAATAGGCTTGGGGTCGTCAGACTGGAGATCCATGGCCGGGGATCAAAGGAAAGGACGATGGTTGCCGGAGAGTGAGGAGACGGTGAAGACAGGGGCTTGGAGGACGTGTGGCACGACGAGAAGGACGGCAGGGACGGTAGGGACGATGGTGGGAGAGAGGAAGGATGGTGACGGCAGGGGGACGAGACAGACTTTGAGGGCCGGCAACTTGTTTGCGCGTGGTTTGACCGCTTACATATTATTTGCCCGATGCATCCGAACAGCTCGGTCACTTAGCCTTACTTCCCGGCCGGCATTTGTACATTCTCACACTACATCAGAAATTTAGAACGCTCGTGCTCGGCCACGCACACCCCGTCCCCGCACACGTCCACGGTCTCCAGGGCGTCCTCGTCCCCGCCCACGCCCATCCTCCTTCTTTCGCCCTTTCGGCTTCGGTGCATCGTCCACCAGCAACGTGTCCAGCGGCAGTGCATCAGGGAGGATAAAATATCGAATATTGTTTCCCCGGATCGACAACGAGTCCAGAGCCGTCACTTCCTTGTTTCGCGCTGTCAGTTTGACCGTCTTTAGATGTGTATTCATCTGCATATCAACCCCTGAGAAAATGAAAGCACATCAGAGATCATCCTCAAACACCAGGCTCGACACGTACCCGTGATCGTCCCATGTACTGTCGATCCATTCTTCAGCTGTACTGTCACGCTCTCATTGTTCAATTTCATTAAAAATCTATACGCAGTTCAATCAGCACCCAACATGGCAGAGTCCAACCCATGAATATTCAAGCTCCCTGGCTCGACCAGGGAATGGCCAAAACCAAGTCAAAATGTCCCATATACTCACCTTACAAGCTTCATCTTTAAAGTAATTAACTCGGCGAGGCAAGAAAAAAGCCGTAAGAACAAGAGTTGAAACGCCTTGAGGCCGTTGTTGACGATGAGCAGATTGAATGGCGGAGTTTGAAGACAACAGTAACACTCCCCACGTGATGGTCCATTGTGGCGGTGACCAATCTATCTTCGTAAAAAGAAGCCCGAGTCGCGTTCGCGCAATGGCGATGTCGGCCATATGGTGGCCAACTATAGCTTTTCTAGCTTCAGGTTGTGTTTTGGCCCCCATATTATCCACTCATTCTTTGCTCGGTTCTCGTTGTCGTGCGCCCCTCGGCTTTCTTGGCTTTGAATATCAAAGAACTAGCTTTCCCCGAACAGGACAGTCTCGCTCAGCAGACTGAGTCTACTGTCTTCAACATCGTCGGAGGTTTCATATTTCAGCTCTAGCAAACCATTTTTCCTCGCTTGCATTCATGCATGGCAAGGTCATCATGGCACAGGCCGTTCTTGCGAGTTATCAGTTTCTTTGGGTATATCTTCA
Source organism: Termitomyces sp. MG145 (assembly GCA_003313055.1). Taxonomy (NCBI): domain Eukaryota; kingdom Fungi; phylum Basidiomycota; class Agaricomycetes; order Agaricales; family Lyophyllaceae; genus Termitomyces; species Termitomyces sp. MG145. Next base: position 24,385 of record QGOB01004081.1, on the reverse strand, counting down.
GTGTGCCAATGTATAATTTTTATTTATCAGCTTTCTTAGCTGGGTGGCTCAAATGCCGTCTGCCTCATTTACACATTCCAAGCCGCATAATATGTTTCATTGCAATATGATTACTAACCTCTGACACTGGAGGCATGCAGGTATGTTCTTCTTTACCGTCAGAATATGCTTGCCAAGTATGCTAGGCTATCTGGCCTCCTACCAGCCATTTCATCTGGATCCTGCTGACCGCTGCCACAACAAGCTACATATCTAGCTTGATGTTACTCAAATGGTCTTCCACTCAGTTTGCCAGTGATGTTGCGTTCTGCTTCACGCGCTTGCATGCCTGTTCACATTATCGTCTTGGTACAGCCTTCGATGAGATGCCAGATACTGCCTTGAGTCTCGAATTCAAAGCGGAGCTTCTGAAACGCTCGATCTCATTGGACACCGTATATCAGCAAGCTGCATTCGAGATCCGGATCGGTCAAGTCTGAACTTTCTCGTTGAATTTCCACAACATTTACGCAGTCAAACGTTTGAAGTCATCTACACGAACAATCGAGGTTCGTGTACACCATTGCAAGCCGAGCTAACCTTACTGAAAGCGTCTGAGGCGAGAATTTTGACGTTCCTCAGCCGTATGGTTTGGCATCCTCATTCGTAGTTGAAGCACTTTATTTTCCTGCGCTTGATATGGGTTGTGCCATCCTTGGATGCGATTCAAAAAATTATTTTCACTTGTTTCAATCAAACGGGGGGGTACTCGGTCACAAGTTCAAGCTTTAATTAATGCGAAAACTTGTCTGCCCTGTCTTGCTTGCTATACAAGCTGAGCTTAAAACTATCTGTGAAAATGAGAGATTTGGAATAAAGGGATCAGATGGATCCATTGATACACCCCCGGCTGTGTTTGATACCTGTTCATTTATGGTTTCTTTGTTGCAGGTAATTAAAGAACAATCTTCGATCTCATAACATTCCTCATCGTGCTATATGCAGATGGTACAGGATGTTAAAAGCGCTCTAGAAGACGCAGAAGACACCCTCACAAGCTATGCTGAATCATCAACCCGTCTCTGGTACCCACATTTGTCTCGGGCATGGTGAGAGGTCGCTCCCAGTATTGTGCTTCTTGATGAACGTGCCATCTCCGAAGATCAGGAGATTCAAGGCATGACGGAGGTTTGTTTCCTCCTTCCTCACTTCTGACAAAAACAGTGTTCCAGTCACGGGAACCATGGTATACTTTTCTACGCCAATCGTATTTATCATACGTCCTCGAACCCTTTGCATCCACCTACTGTTATCTCGGATCACCAGGGTCATAAAACATTCACCTCATCTGCGACATGCATGCTCTAAAAGATGCTACCGGTGTCACCCATTCTGAGCATTCCGGCCTTTTTATCACCGGTGTCCAATGGTATGCTCCACGGCATTAACTCGGGTCTGATTTTCATCACTCCGGGATAGGTCATGAATGGTACAAGACCTTTTACGGTCAATGGATGTTGATATCATTCGTGTGGGTCCGAGACGAATACGGGTGCCACGGTCAGCATTCCTGACATTTGATCAATTCCGCAACCTAATCCTTATTTATAGTGGCGAGTAGCATATTTACGCCTAGTGAGAGTATTTCTCCATTGCATTCATCTCGCTTATGGGTCTACGTAGTCCATACTCGGAGCGATCTATGCTTTCATTGTAAGTCGAAGAAATTTGTCTCCGTGGTTCCGTTTCAGCCGCATTCTAAGCTCATCCAAAGGCCGCTTCAATCTGCAAAACTAATGCCTATGCATTGGGTGTTTGTTTCACATTATGTAGTCAGACTCTAACGGTTTTTGGTACTCTTACTCATGCTAGAGTACCAGTTTGCTGAGCTTCCAAATACATACTTCATTTACAAAACAACAATTCCATCCCTCGGCGTGGGTCATGTTAGTGTCCCCATTTGGTCGCCGTGATATCCGGTTTAATACGTCCTCTACCATAGTGCCATAACACTGCCACCCGCAATGTTTCCCCCCTATATCAATGATGTATCCCAGCCATGGTCACCGGGAAGTGAGCTTAGTCCACATATCTGTCGCCTTCTTCCACGACTGATGATCTTATACCAGTGCTCGCCGTTCTTCGCGGCGCCATGATAGCCGTTGGCATAGTAGCCGCGTTGCTGATGACCATTGTATTTCCCCGTCATTGCCGGGTACATCTAGGCCTCCTCATGCATGGCATACTTTTTCAGACAGCATTTCCCAGGTACTATTCTTAAATAGCACATGCAGGACACTTCGCCTTTTTGGAGAACATGGGACTCAGCCGGCAAGTAAAATGCGTATATCCGCATTGAAAAGTACCTTGTTATATTTGCCTCTAGAGATTTGCTAGATTCCCGAACTTCTTCATTTACAAAACATCGATCTATTCAGCTGAAAATTAAAATTCGCCGACTAATTCACCGTTCGTTTGCCTTCCTTGATCACCGCGCGCTTAGCATTTGACTGACGAAGCTGGGGCAGCACAAAAGTTGTATTGACCTTGTTGACATCATTCAATAGGGATATTGATCTTTCTTGTCACGATGGATGACGAGCTGAGTCTCGCGCCTGTAAGTGGTTATCATAAGAATCAAGTCTATGTACTCCCTAAAAAGATCATTCAGAAACCGATGCGATGTTACCAGAGAATGGTCATGGTACTCTAGAAGCTTTTGGATCTTCTGACAGGTGTACGGAAAATTCGTTAAAACATTCCTCGTCAGGAAACCGTGGAAACAGTTATCACCCGAAGGCGTGAATTGGTCAAGATACATCGACTGTTTCTGCGTGTAACGGAACACCTAATACTCTTTTCTAGATGTTGAGCGTCTGCATCTCGTTCTTTGCGTGTGAACATGTCTGTCAGTCAAGGCAAAGCCTCCCTCAATTTCTGCCTTCTTCTCGTAAAGCTCTTAGCGCTCTTGATAGGGTGGTAGAGGAGCATATTTCAAAGGCTCAGAAACGAAATGCAGAACCTCTTAGGCTGCTTCTAGTCTATGCTTACGCAAAAATGAAAACTCTAAGGGAACTAGTGTAGGCTATTGAAGATCTATGGGATCTTACTCGCTAGCTTTTTGGGATATCTGCATGGTATACAAGGCCACTTGTCTGATGGTGTTGTCATAAACGAGAGGATGATTCAAGAATTAATGGAGCGTTGACTTTCCATGACTGATCTGAGCTTTGGAGAGATCAAAGTGGCAATGCACAGGAGGCTGACTTTCATCGTAGGCTGGCAGGCGGCACAAGGTACTAAAATGCAAGTTTTACTGACGGTACATTTTATTGCCACCATCTTCGTCGCAACACTAAGCCTACCTTACTTATGAGTCACGCCAGTGTCGCTCCAAGTGAGTCACTACTGCTCTTTTTCCTGGATGAGATTTGTTATTCGCTATCCTGTCTTCAGTGGTGGTTCTTTCCCTCATCCTTACGGGTTTGGTCGCTTTGACCATAGCCGGCGTTGTGCTTTTTTCACTATTAAACCGAGGACGCTACCCTGACACGGACCCATCGAGCTCACGCACCCACTGCCGTCGCATCTCCCGTAACATGCCCTATTGGACGATGAGCCCCTCTTCTTCCATCGACTCCGAGGCACGTTCTGCGATTACCATCCAGATATCACCATCGTGTCCGGTATTCTTTGGCGATGTGAGTAAGAAAGGAGGGGTTCAAGTCATGGTTACGCCTCCAACTCCGGCAAAAACAGAGGCGGCTGTGTCAATTCAAGACGACCCAGTGAGCATATAGGTCTTGCTTAGAATGAGGCTGACAAGTCAAATATTGGGATAGCATTCAAGAGAGTAGAGACAGCAACGATGCACATGACATGTTGTAGATATCCAGAATTGTATGAATAGACTCTGAAGGTGCATCGGCATAAGAAGAACAGACTGATGGAAGGACAGGCGCGTCATAATACGTGTCAAATAGCAGTAGTAAAAGCAAGATATGCACTAGTCATAATGGAATGGAATCATGCCAGAAGATCCCACAGCATGGGAGAGGAGTCCATATTGGAGGTCAAAATCTATCAACGTCGAAAGAAAGGGAGTCAAAGAGAAGTGGATCGAGCTTCAATTCAAAACTATTATCTCCTTGTGCAGGTGTGGGATCACCCGGATCAAGACACCTTTGACCAGGATGCAAGACGTGTTCAAGGGTGAGAGGTGCTAAATCTTCGATTGGAGTCTCCGGTTCGGGAGACGCCTCTATAGAAGGCCCCGACGAGTTGTGGTACCTGGAGACGGGGACAGCATTTGAAAGTTTGTCCGACCGAGGGAAGGAAAAAATGCGGTTGAAGGTCATCAAGGAAAAGTGCCGTCGATCCGGATTTAAGAGAGTGGGAGGAGGATTTTGGAGATCGAGAGAGACGGTGCTTGATGAGGCAAAAGGTCTGGGAGGAAATGGTCGTGCGCTCGAGAAGGGAACGTTATGGCGCGACGATGGATATCTCGGCCCTTCTGGAGGAAATAATGATGAAACTTCGACAAAGTCGAAGGAAGAAACCGACGGTGAAGAATGTAGATTTGTAGGTGGAGAGAAAGGTTGGGAGAAGGCAGCAGAACTACAACACGACGTCTTGTTTCTCGCCCCTTTATCGGCTGGAGGTAAGATGTTTGCTGTCTTAGATCTCGAACGCACTGAACCCTTCCCTGCATTTCTAAGGCTCCTGAACATTCCAGAAGCTCGAGTTTTGAGAGATTTGGTATTGCGTGGAGGTGGGGTAGAAGTGCGGAAGTGCTCGACATTGGTTGTGTAGCGACCTACTTTGACCACCTCTACAACCTCAGAATCGTTACCCACAGTCGTTTCTGAATCAAAGGCTTCTTCTGTCTCTTCCATATCCAACTCGCTATTATTTGCTGCATAGTCGTCATTCATGAAGACGTCCATTATTGACCTGGTCTCATGGTCACCATTTCTCTTCGGGATGGGGATGGTATCTTGAAATGATCTAGGTTCTTTGAGATCATAGTACAGCAAAGGCGCGTCAAGTTCTTCTCGTAGGATGTCGAGGATGTGGTGAGGAGAATCTGTGTCCCGTGTGCTTGCCTCGGCACCAGCGTCGAAGTAACACCATGCAGGAGTGTCGTCCTCTTCCGGGGGAACAACAAAGACTTGAGGCATTTTAGGGTGCGGAGATGGTTGAGACGCGTGGACATCGGTCGAAAGGAGTGTAGACACCATGCTGTCTGACAGGGACGACGACGAGAGCAAATTGAACGAAAGTGCGGGGGTAGTCACGTGCTCGCGCCACGCCACCATATTCAATTGGCGAGCCCGATCATGGCTTCACACCCTCCAATTAGACGGTCATGAAGCTCCCGTCGCAGCTTCTGCTACTCGGTCTGGCACAGTTCGTGTTTTCTGTCGAAAATGACCAAACTCTCTTGTGGGGCTCCTACAGACCCAACCTTTATTTCGGTCTTCGTCCCCGCATACCGAATTCTCTCATGACTGGACTTATGTGGTTTGGTACCCATGATTATCAGTCCATCAGTCGTGAGATCTATAACTCCAGTGTGTTATTGCGGTCTGCTATATGGGTTGCTCGTAGGGACGCGACATTCCTGTGAGCAGGATGACAAACTCGACAGCTATACGTGGACAGAGTACGACGTACGTCAAGGTGGTGTGCAAACTATTCACGACAGCGCCAACAACGTCAAGATGACTACCGAGTTCCTTAAGATTCCAGGTGGAGACAATGGAGGGAGTTGGGCCGCTCGGGTGAAAGGGGAGCCCATCAAATTTGGTATGTTCAGCACCTGCAGACCGTCCCGTATCTCCCTCAAATCATTCTAAGATATTCCATCTCGTATTTCCACTATCTTCTACTTTGGTCTTGAAGGTCTTGGGGGGTTGGAAATGGAGACGGATGAGGACGAAAATGTATGGTGTCTATGTTTGCCTCTTGTAACTACAGTGTGCATTCATCCTCAACTGTTGAAGGGTATTCAAGGCGAATTTAAACTCTCTGGCTCAACTCCAGAATTGGACGACTTTGTCATTCGTATTGTTGATGGTACTTATGATCATCTCAGCAACACGCCCGGACTAACCGTGGTCGAGGTCCCAATAACACGGCGTTTAAAAATGGTCCCCATGCCCATGACTTCCAAGAACGTATTGACAGGACCCACTTTCTTGGCCAACCGATTGCGGCCGGTGCAATCTGGCAGGCTAAAGGTAACTTACAATGTTCCGACATCGATAATTGACAATCTCAGCACATTTACTCATAGACCACATTTTGAATGCTCTTATAACGAGGGCTCGCGAAGTTATAAGTTCCTATCAGGATTATGAAACTGATCTACCCGATCCTTCGTATGTTCTCCAGCTTCCTGACGAGGCTTACAGTGGTAGCAATCTTTTCGCCGTCCAAAAGATTTTCAACGGACCATTTCAGTTTGATGTGTTCTTTGAAAGCGGAAGCTCCAAACAGAAACTGAGCTGTGAATCTGTCCCTAAAATTTTTACTTGCGTCGTTCTGACCATAACGTAGCAACGACCCTTGACCAGGGAATACCGGCATTGATCGATAACTATGGTCAACGTTTCCGATCTGCTTTCCCTTATCCATCAGATTATGACAAGGAAAGGGAGCAGTCTCTGGAATCGTTTTCTAAAGCCATGACCTCTAACCTTGTTGCTGGTGTTGGTTATTTCTATGGAACATCCATTGTGAATCGCAAGTTTTCATTTGAATGGGATGAAGACGAAGACGCTGCCCAAAGCAATGCTGAAGAAGAAGAGGGCGACGAAGTTCAACCCGGAGCCCGATTAACTGACCCGAAAGCGCTGTTAACGGCTACACCAAGTCGCAGTTTTTTTCCGCGAGGCTTCTACTGGTACATGTCGGATTCATTATGAGAATCATCGTTACTCAAGACCCATTTCAGGGATGAAGGTTTTCACTTGTTGCACATAGGTCAATGGGATAACGACTTCAGGTCAGCTTGGATGAGCTCCAGTTGTATTTTCTCATAATCACACGTTTTGTTTCAGCCTCGAGATCCTCAAATCTTGGATTGATTTGATTGATGAAGATGGGTGGGTGGCCCGGGAGCAGATCCTTGGAGAAGAAGCAAGGAGCAAGGTAGCACTGTTTGCGTTGCTTCGCCAGAGTTTGATCTTGAACGTTATGCATTCTAGGTTCCCCAAGAGTTCCAAATTCAAGTGCCGAATTACGCCAACCCGCCTACACTTACAATGGCCGTTACGGCCTTCATTACTCGTTTGAAGACAACTGCTGGCTTCAAAGGCCCGTCAGATCAGGACCTAGGACTGGATTTCGGTTTGGGCAGCGAAGCTCAAGTTCGTCCCGTGACTTCTGCTGTGGCCGCATCAGGAAATAAATATCTGGACTCGCCCGAAGAGGCCCTCTTCTTCTTGAAGTCGATCTACAAACCGTTAAAGCGTCACTATGACTGGTTCCGTCGTACGCAACGCGGGCAAATCAAGCAATACGCGCGAAAAGCTAGGTCAAGAACTGAGGGATATCGTTGGCGTGGACGATCGGAGCTTCATGTATTAACGAGTGGTATGGATGATTATCCACGCGGACCTCCACATGCAGGAGAACTACATATAGACTTAATATCCTGGATGGCATTCTTTACTCGGACGATGAAAGAAATAGCCAGATACATTGGTGAAACGGATGATGAGATCACCTTTGCTGAAATTGAAACAGCTATCCTCGGCAATATTGATGGTCTGTGGCCTGGTTTTACGTGCATTGCCATTCCGGCTAACCCAATAGCAGATTTGCATTGGAACACAGAAAAGAACATGTACTGTGATGTAAATGTCGACGATGAAGGTCAACATGGCTTATTCATTTGTATTGAAACCCAATCTCACGCGATACAGATGAATCGTACCATGTCTGTCACAAAGGGTACTTGTCCTTATTCCCCTTATTCCTCGCTCTCCTTCCTCCCACTGCCCCTCAACTTGGCCACATCCTCGATCTTCTCCGAGATCCTGAACACCTCTGGTCCACCTATGGAATACGAAGTTTATCGGCAGCTCATCCAGAATTCGGTCGAGGCGAGAATTACTGGAAAGGTCCAATCTGGGTGCAAATAAACTACCTCATATTAAGAGCCCTGCACACTGTAAGATCTTACGATTAGGTCTAACTTAGGCTTGTTTTTATCTCCTTGTAGACATACGCTGCTCAGCCGGGACCTTATCAAGCCAGAGCAAAAGAAATCTACGGCGAATTGAGAAGAAACATTGTCGATAATATTTTCAAGGTAACACCCAATCAATGCTAGTCCATCCTTGACTGAAGATTTGGAAAGGAATATGAACGGACGGGCTATGTTTGGGAGCAATATGATGCTGTTACTGGGCAAGGAAAAAGAAGGCAGGTAGTTCCTATTGGATGTTCAAAACTCATTCTCACTATGTTATCTTCAGTCATCCATTTACAGGATGGACATCATTGACAACTCTGAGTGAGTTGCACTTTTGACTACTGGTCAAGCCATGATTTGAACAAATTCCTGCAGTCCTTTCTGAGCAATACTGAATATGCTGCTACTACGGCTAGTTAGAAACCACTTTGAGAATCTATTGGCATTATTTATGGAAAAATCAAAGAGCCGCTAAAAAAAGTCTCCGTATGAACTTATGTCGAGCTCAAACTACGCTATAAGGTGTTTCAAAAGGACGTCGTTCTGACAAAGGTCCCTGTGTATCTGCATTTGATCCGATATTGGGACCCTGTCGTTGCGACAGACCAACTCGCAACAAAGTGGCATCTCCTGGAGCACCAAAGAAGGGTTCCCCTTCATGCCGATCCCATCCCCCCTCCCTGGTAAACGGAAGATTGCTAAATGCGAAGTTCTGTAGCGGTCGATATGTGAAATATGAAGTTGACGTAACGTCAGAAAGATGTGGCGTACGATGAAAAAGTGACGTGGTACGAGGGAGGAGCAGATGGTTGAATCTGAAGTCGAAGATGGCGGCAAAAGTCTGCCGAAAGGCAACGATTGCTGTTGCAATGCCAATGATGCCCCCTACGACAACATCATACCAGTTGTGAACTTTACAAATTGATCAGCCTCTTGAGATGAATCTAGAGTCGGATAACACACATTCATCAATGGTTAATGCTCCAGAAATCAAAGTGGCGCCGAGGATAGGACAGAACATGAGGATCATCTTCCAATAAGCAGGATTGTGAGCGCTCATCACCTTCAGCTGGGCATTGAAATATAGAGTTAGATAGAATAAGCCCGCCCATGCAGCGGTTGAGTGTCCAGATGGCATAGATTCAAGCGAGTCGTTGATTTCTTTCTTGTCACCGGTACAGATAGAACGATCATACATGAGATTGGCAAACCCAATCCCACTTGGGACAGCATTAGCCCCCATGTTCGGTTGACAGACAGCGTAGAAGTGGGGGCGAAGGCCACCAATCAACCATTTCACCCAAACCTGAAACACCGCAGCGGTGATCAGGCTTTTGAGAAGGCCCATGGTAGTGGTCAATAAATCGTTTATGCTTCTTTTTCGCGCTTGGAACAGACAAAAAAAGGAAAACGGAACGAAGAAGGCAATGAGAGCGGCGGCCCAAATAGGGATGATTTCAGTGCGGAGGGGATATGCGAACTGTGGATATACGACTTCGCCGTTTTGGAAATACACTGGAAAAGATCTGTTGGGTGCCGGCGCTGAAATGTATAAGATTGGAAAGAGCCAAATGGAAAAGGCGAACTTACGAGCCTCGTATATGCCTAAGCCAAGAGCTCCCATGAAAGCCATAGTGATCAAGTCAACGCCGTGAAGCCTGAGCCAAACGGAAAAAGTGAAAGGACCTGCGTTCTTGGGACCATGTCTAACACTGCCAGAGGTATTTGTGGATGGAGGCATACTGTCTGAAGGAGAGATAGATGAGTGCTTGATCGCCTATTTATGCATATTGAAGTAAATTCTAAGAATAGAACATCGATGTAATGTCTAGAAGACGACGATACAATTATGAATCAATAAAGTACAATGTCCCTGCTACGGAGCTTCAGAATCTTCGTGAATATCATGAATCTCCGTCACCAACGGAGATCTTGGAAGATCACCTCCAATAGAGGCGGTCTCAGTTCTGCGCCTCCTCCGCCGTGGCGTGGCTGATACTGAGGGGGATGAGGGAGGTTGAAAACCATTAGACTGCAACTGTGCAAGCAAATCTCGTGCGGCATCAACTGTTTCGTCGCCGGAGGGTAGGGTTTTCTCTAACGCAAGAGAAAGCGGTGCTGCTGGTTGAGCAGTGACAACCGGCTGTCTGCGTGCGGCCCTGCGGCTGATAGGGTCACCGTTGCGAAGTTTCTCTAACAGAGAGTCGAGGGCATCAGAAGACTCGTTGGCTACTGCCTCGCTCAGAGCTTTCTCGCGGGCCAACTTTTGTTCTTCAAGCGCCTGTTTGCGTTTTTCAAGTGCAGCCTTCTCTTCTGCAGCTGTCTGGTTGTCGGCCTGACATTTCTGCAAACAACATGAATGATTGGTTGGTTAGTCGAATCCATCCTCTCACCTTGTAAGAAGTGACGAAAGTCTTGAAGATGCCATAGAAGTCGGATGACGTCATATTCTTTTCGTCCTCGCCATAGTAGCCGACAGCATCAGTAAAGGTGGACTCGGCATTATTGACGTCATGGATGAGGTCTTCCATCTGTGCATTTGCTTTGTTGACAAATGTCCACATTTGCTTGCCGTACTTATCCGTCGCCGACAGCTCTGCAAAATGTTCGACGAGTTCCTGCCGGATACGTGTTAGGCCTTCTCGTAACTCGGATACTCCTTTACGCAGATCCTGTACGTTCACTGGGTAGACCGCAGATTAGTTAGCTATCGAACCCTAAGCAACGCCTCTACCTCGATATGCCTCAGCTGGCTTTTCCAGTTCATCCAAGAAAGCCAACATATCGGGGAACTGTTTCGCAACAGTTCGTTCTAAGAAGTGTAGAAGTGTAGTATTGTTTACAGACTTCGTATCCACGAGCTGAGGAATCCTCAGCGTTGGTAGAAATGTCTATGCACGAAAACACGCATACCTTGTTTATGCTGCTGATCTTAAAACCGAAGGCTCCTCCTTTGATGCCAGTTCCATTCATGTAATTACCAATCAGAAGGATTAACTATGAGAACATTTACCAACACAAATCACGTCAAGGCGTAACGATTAGAATACTCACACTCAAGAGTTCTTTGAAATGTTTTGCTTCAAGCAAGGCGCGACCAGCTTCTGCCAATCTTCTCGCTCCCTGTACTGAATCAGTAGAGTATTATGCAGGCATGTCAAAAACAGACTTCATCCAAGAGGGACCACCTTTCATCAAACGCGACTCTGTAGAGCATGCCTTCGATGCGAGGACCCAGCCGGTCAATTTGAATAAGTTGGACCATTAGCCGATCAGAGGGATGTAATCCAGCAAGTTCCTCTGGATCGGCATTGCGATAAACATTAAGTTTCCCAACCTGTGCATTGTGGACCATTTAGTAATGTACGGCAATTCGTGGATACTTGACGTTGTACCTGCTCCGGAGAGGGTAGAACAGGTTTCAGCTCACTTAGGAAAACCTGAGTACACAACTCTTGATCGAATTGTTCTACTTTGCGAGCAATTTCCTCAGGCTGAAGTTTTCGAACGCGTTGTATAAGGATTTCTGATATCATTATCAGTAATCCAATCTATAATGAGAAGACAAGCGACCTACCAACACGTTTTTTCGTTTGGGAATCCAAAACACTCTTGAGTTCTGCACGCTTTTGTCGGGCTGTATTAATGTCAACACCTTCCACATATGATGAATTTGAAACTGAAGTTACCCAAGAGATTAATAACAAGCTGCTTAGCTTTGAAATCTTCTTCCATCTCCAACCACACTCCGTCGGATTGCAGCTTCTGGAGCATTTCCTTTTCTTGCTCCGGCTTCTCGGTACTCCAAAGCGTCTTTGCGACCTGTTGTTGAGGCAACTTATCCCATTGGAGCTGTTTCATCTTGATGCTTGGCGTAATCGGCATATCTTTCCGTGCAGATAATAAATTGTTAATATTAGCGCCAAGAATCAATGAACCTCGCGAGCTATTGTGAGACGTTGCAGTTGAACCAGGAGGTGGCGGTGGCGGTGGCGGGCCTGTACGAGGGGTAGATGGTGCTGTGATTGAAGGAGTGATGAGGCCAGATAGTGGCGGCGGTGGTGGCGGTGGTGGCGGTGGTGGTGGTGGAGCTCCAGGACGACGGAATGTTCCTGGAGGAGGAGGTGGAGGAGGAGGAGGTGGTGGTGGTGGTGGCGGCGGTGGTGGCGGCGGTGGCGATGGTGGTAGCGGTGCCCTTTGATCTGACGAAGTCGTCGGGGCAGATTTTGTAGGTTGACCCACTTGACCTTTACTGAGTATATGTTTGTTGAGCGTTTCGGTAGCAGAGCCAACAGTTACCCGAGAATTCGAAGGACTGGAGGATGTAAGAGCTGTGTCCTCGGTCAATATTGTGGATCCGCTTCGTGTCGACCGAGTATACTCGCTGTCGTCATCGTGGTCAACTGGTGAAGATGAACGACTTGATCCGCTAAGCTCGACAATGTCTTCCGGTGGTGAGAGAAGGTTAGTGGATTTATTCGGGATATCCGTGTAGAGCGGCGGTCGATCAGTGCGCCGTGGAGAACTTCGTACACTCTTAGAACTTGATATTGATCCATTGGATGAGTTATACTGAGAAGGGGTGTAAGACTGATCAATAGTTGTCGTGGGGGAATGACACACCAGGTTGGCACCAGCTTTCAACTGTTGCTGTATCTGTTCTTGTGCGTCCGCATCATCAGCATCCATGAATTGCGACACGCGCCCATTCTCATCAATAATGGCAACTTTGCCTATCGCCTTCTTGCAATCTGCAGCTCGAGAACGCTTCGAACCACTTTTTCCAGGAGTGGCGTCTAAATCCTCTTCCTCTTCTTCCATTTCCAATTCGTGGGAACCTCCAGCAGGATCCAGCCGCTTCCTGTGCATCTCCTTTCCTTCTAAGATTTGGATGGTCCTCCTTCTATGGAAATCCTTCTCAAGCTGCTGGACCAACGTCTTTCTGTCCATACCACCGCTCTCGAGTACCGTCTCCATTCCCTTGCCAACTTCCTTCAACATCCGGAACAATTCCATGATCTGTGCCTCGAGTTGTGCAATTTGTTCCTCGTACCCTGCCTTTTGAGTTGCCAACTGTCCCTGAAGCCTGGAAGTCGTTTCCCTTGAAACATTGAGCTTCTCCTCCACATGAGTAAGTTGAGACTTGAGTCTCCCGACCAGCCCATCCTGTCCCTGAGCCACTTCCTCTTCCAAGGCCTCCTTCTCCAACCTCAAGCGAGCAGCGATCGCTCGTGCCTCAGCCGCCTCAGCTTCTACTGCATGGTACCTATCCGCCTCGTTGAACTGGGCTATTATCCGTTCAACAGAATGGCCCATACGCTGTTCCGCACCAGCAAGCTTTTTGTCCATTACGACATCCGTGACAAGAGAATCAATAAGCTGGTAATAGTGCACCATTGGTTGACCCTCTTCCCGAATCAGCAAGAGATGTTGCATCATAGACAAAAAGTGATCCCTCGCCTTCGTGCCTTGGGTTCGAGCATAGATAGCGTCATATACATCTTGAGGGTTGCTTAGGTCGCGTAGAATTTCCTGATCCAGACGCTCCCGCAGTTTGTGCTCATCCTCATCCAGAATCCGATAAAGGTTTTTAAGGTTCTTATCAATATTAGGATAATTGAAACCTTGGAGAAGAGCCACAATCCGCTGCAGGCCCGCTGCTTCCATTTGGGCTCGATGGTGTAGTCGAAGGTCAAGGTCATCAATGTTGCCGATTATAGCGTTGATGAGGAGTAAGTTTGAGAGCTTTCAAGAGTTGAGCCAATGAAGACGAACAAAAGTCGGAGGTTTACTTACCGCGTAATCATTCAAAGAACTATCCATACCACCACTGCGCTTAACTTCTTCACTAGCCCCTACCAGGCTTCCCATCTTCCCCCTGCCAGAGAGCGAGTATTCCATAGATTTGAACCAGAAGTCATAGCAGCCACCACCTTCATTATTAGACGAACTTAGGGCTTCTAAACCGGCCACAACTAGATTTAACGCATCGCCATCATTCCAGTAGCAGATGTAGCAAAGGAGATCGACGATGAGTTTGCGATGCGTTAGGGACGGGGTGTTAAGTGACGCCGCAATTTGAGTAACGATCAAAGGATGCGTGAGCGCTTCGCTAGCCGCAGACTTCATGAAAAATGAATGGCAGATATAAATGCTAGATGTCCCAATTGCCTACCGAAACATTAAAAATTTGTTTGATACATTTGCCAATTTCGTATTCCAAAATCATGTCATTTTCACGCCTGCGAGACTATCAATATCAATGGCATGCAATAGTTCCCCTTCATACCGCGCTGAGTTCTTGCGACTAATATGCATGAGCGTCTGCGCCAGCACAGAAGTCCCTTGTATCCTGACAAAACGCCGAAACCATTCCACTTCTCGACTGCGTAAGGAGACCTGGAGACTGCTTGCCTGCTTGGGAGTTATCGTCTTGTCTAGGAATTTCTGGATGTACCACTCAGGCGTATCAACTGCTGTAGAGGATGGACCATGCTCATGATGTCGCCTGATAGACTCTTCTCGACTCTTCTCTTCTTTCCAGCGGATATGTTCAGCGTTATAAACCATGTGCCACTTCTGTTCTATGGAGAGATCTGGTAGCTCTCCCAGATCACGGTCGCGCTTAATTTCTTCGAACAGCGATTCAATTTCATCATCAGTACTTGGACGCGGGAAGTAGAACGAGCTTGATGAAGTATGGACACTTCCACGAGTGTGATAGAAGAGAGATTGGTGGGTTCCGCTTTCAGAGGACGATAAAGAAGGTGCGTATTTGGAGGCACGGTTTGCTTCCGAACGTGTGGTAGTAGTAGATGTGGGTCGAATCGTAGCACTACTGGTTGAAGCACTAGAGGAGAAATGGCCAAAGTCAGCCATGTGCGGGCTGCGAACACCGGAGGATGTCGAAGCTTCGCTCAAACGAACACGGCTTGACTGTGGGGTTTGCGGCAGTTGCTTGGACAATGAAGAGGGCAAAGATTCTTCGTATAGTGTGGAGGAGTCCGCAGTGGACACAGAGGTGCTAGGAGAACCCGGAAGACCATAGCCATGCTGTTCGTAGAGTCGTTCTCGCTCGACTTTACTTCGTTGCAAGGCATACTTGTTGAACTCGGTGCCCGAAGCGGTGAGAGTGGGGTTGGTATTCGGAGCCGAAATGCCTCGAAAGCCCTGGCTCATTGTACCTACGGGTAATGGAGAACGCGGCGGTGGTCCAAGTTTGTCATAAGGGACGGAACGGTCGCTGAGATCGTGTTGAGTAGAGACGGACGATTGGCGTGGTCTTCCTTTCTTGCGACCAAATAGACTGTCCATGGATGCTCCCAGCAAAGAGAGGGAGAATGAAAGCCGTGCACCTAGCTAGCCAGTGAATGGGTATCGGAGAAGTGGAAAGTATAGATCGTATTGCCCACGATGCCGTTTGCCAAACAACTGTACTGACGATCATCACTTGGCATCAGGGCATCATTGATCAACTTTTGGCTGCTACAAGTAGCTATGCACCCATGCCCTGCGCGTCTGTCCAAAACGTTGTACGCACCGGTTGCTCTTGTTTCTGCAGGTCGACACCTACTTCTTCTTTCCATCTTGCAATATACATCTCCGCTAAAGCCCACCGTCGCAACCCCGGATGTCATTTTCACATCCAATGACTGGATGCTCAATAATTGCCTTCTCATACCTTCGTGGGCTGTTATTTAAATTACCAACATCATCTTCAACGTGACAGTAAGGTGGGTGTGACCGCAGTTTTGTTTGGCTTTGACCTGCTTTTCCTTTCCCTTTCATCACTATCGCAACTCTGTCCTTAAATACATAATCAGGATTGCCTCTAATCTCGGCCAGAAAGGCTGATTTCGTTCGCCTTTCTCTTTCCAAGAGTTGAATACAAGAATATTATCCATCTCATCTCTCACTGTGAGCACTTTGATCTTGGTTATTGCCCCGTCTGTCCGTCATACTAACGTTACCTATGTATTCTTTTTGTCTACAGTGTAGTGTGGCACGGACATCCTGACCTTTGATCTCTCGCTTTTCAGGATTTTTCGCTGACTGGAATACATGGTCTCGGATGTATTTGCGGGATGGACAAGTATTACGTAATCAAACTTTGAGGTGAATTATTTATGTAACGGTAGGCCACCAAAATAGGCAGAGTACAGTCACACTTAAGTAGTCTCGTGGTAAGGACTGTTGTAAGTCCTAAGATTGCAAAACTTGGCTGATTACTTTACTGATAGTTCTTTATATACATTGGAAGGAATTGGGATAAATGTTATGTAATGGTAGGCCACCAAATAAGGCAGAGTACAGTCACACTAAAGTAGTCTTGCGGAAAGAACTGTTGTAAGTCCTCAGATTGCAAAACTTGGCTAACTACTTTACCAACAGTTCTTCATATATGTCAAAAGGAATTGGGATAAAATAGAAAGCCATAGAACAATATGACAAAATATAGGTAAGTTTTCATGCCCTCCAAGTTGGATAGGCAGACATAGACAACTTTTTGAGAATTAGTGATTTGGTGAAATAGAGTGGGTATGTAAGTGGAAGTACATAAAAGAAAGAAATTACTTTTGAATTAGCACAGGGCTCTAGGCTTACAGCTAATGAGTGATTAGTTGGAAGCATCCTTGGGTAAATCAGAATAATCCTCAAGCTTGCCCTCCACATCTTCTTCTTCAGGCAGAGATACTTCTGTAGCATTGACCTCCATATCTTCCCCCATCTTTGTGGGCCCTACCCTTTCCCATGTGGTCTGGTGATATGACCCAGTGGGCCACAAAATTAGATGCTTTCACACTTTTTTGCCTCCCATATTTTTCCATGGCAAGTCTCTCTCAATACAAGTATAGAGAGCTCTTATTGTACATTGGATTAATCTACGGATTTTTTCTTGGACCCAGTAAACAAGGGGAATGTTTTGAAAATGCATTTTACAAATTGCAAACCTTTTGTACATGATGACACATGGTAGTATAAACCCGTGCATCAGACATTTCGCCCAGATCTTGTCTTCATAAACTTCTTTGAAAAGCCAATATGATTCCCCTCACAGTCTTTGCATCCTTTACACTCCTTCCTTTCGTTTTGGGCCAAGCCAACGACACGGGACTGCAAGTTGCGGCTATTGAAGCTCACTTCAAGCAGTCCCAGATTGTCCCTCAGCTTCTAACTTCATTCGATCCGAGTGCCCTCATTACCGTCAACTTTGCCGGTGAGTCATTCTTCGTTGTATGGAAGGGCTTCTTTCTGAGTATAGGCCTTCTTCCCTGTAGGTGTCGGTGACATCACGCCCGGCCAGCTCTTGACTAAAGAACGTGAGTCCCTGGCGTTATCAGCGCTAGCGGGCGGACTTCCTGACAACCGCTACAGAGTCTGCGCCTACTCCTACAGTCACTGTAACTGCTGTCAACTCGAGTGTTCAGTTGAATGGAAAGTACACCATCACTATGGTTGATGCCGACGTGGTCGGTAGTGATTTGTCGAAGGGCGTGAATCATCACTGGTTAGTAAATGGCGTCGAGATCACTGGTATGTAGCCTATAGTGTTATATGTCTTCTATCTCCATTCCGCCTCTATAGATGGCAAGGTTTCCAATGCTTCCGCTACCTCCATTGTCAGCTATGCTGGACCCGGGCCTGCAGCTGGCAGCGGCCCCCATAGGTCTGTTTTCGTTTTGATTTCGCACCACATCCATTGAGAAAACGTACTAGATATGTGATCATTCTCTACGCCCAACCTGACACATTCAAACCGCCCGCCGACCTCTCCCAACCTACTGGTGTTAGCCCGTTCGACCTCAATGGATATGTCAAGGTTTGTGCTATTTAACGTGGATATGGAAACTTTTCTTCACAACCTTCAACATCTACAGAACAGCGGTCTAGGTGCCCTAGTCGCGGTATGTAACTCCCATTCCATACGACTAAGTGTTCTGATCGAGACGCCCGCAGGCGAGTTACATGACTGTTGAAGAAGGAACCGCCACTGCTTCCATCCTTGCCACCTCATCAGTGATCAGTTCTACTCTCGTTGCTCCTGCACGTACCAGTTCTGGCCAAGCTGGCGCTGCCAGTGGCACGTTGACCACAGGTGCTTCCAGCCCAACCAAAAGCAATGGCGTGGCTTCTGTAGTCAACCTTTATTCCCTTAAGCCACTACTATTTGCTAGCCTTTTTGTGGTCATGGTTGGTGCATAATTATCGATTTCAAGCAGGATATTGTTTAGAATGGGTTCTGCTTGTCAATTAATGATTGGATGCAGTCGATATCTCAGATGAGTAGATTGTTGATAGGTTTCCCGGAATTGCATAAGGAAAAAAACAAGTATATGCAAAAGGGGAGTATAAAAAAAACAGGATTAGATCAAACCAAAAGATCAAAACCAAGTTTGGGATCAACTTCCGTAGCGTTCACGGGCCTGCAAATAGCTTTGCTCAGTATCTGCCGAATCGTGTGTTTGACCTCGCCTTTCAATGCAATATCACTTACCGCGTCCTGCGCCATATGGACGTAACCAGAATATCCGTCGGCATATTTACCGATTTCTTTGCCTTTGCTGGCTCCCAAGCCAGCTCCTTGTGCATAGATGGCGGTTTGGCTAGAAAATATACATCAGCCATGCATTGATTTGTTAATGCAATGCGGCCAACATAGGTTCCACTCTGCCGTCACCGGAAGTCCCGAGCCCGGTGCCTTCAGTCCAACCCATCATCTTCAGTAGTTTATTGCCAACATTATTGGAATCTTTGCCTGGTTCGACAGCAAGGGGAGGTGATGGTGGGGGCGGGGGACCTTCTGACTTCTTCTGTTTCAAATTTGTCGAGTCCTTTTCCGGGAAAGGAACATCGGGCTGGTTAAAGAGCACTCGGCGCTCCAAGGCGCGATCCCGGTATTTCGGTTGTTCTTCAGCTTTTCGTGCGGCTACTTTCTGCCGAGCGACTTCACGAAGATTTGTATCCTTGAAATTTTTCTGTTCGGTCAGAGGAAGGGAGCCACAGGTCAAGCAAAAAGAACAAAAGACAACGTTAGCCCATAGAACTTGAGAAGGTACACAGCATTGAAGTTGCGAGCCTTATGCAGATCTGATTCCTTGTTGTGACGTTTGAGTTGGTCGAGAGACTTGAATTGCCGCGAGCAGAGCAAGCACGTTAATCCCGCGATGTCGGAAAATTCGAACTCTACTTCCGTGACGGTTGTGGAGGTGGAGGCGGTAGTCTTGGTAGGGGTCAACGCCGAAGGCGTCGCACGAGGAACAGCCTGAATGCAGTGTATTAAGTGTAAGACCAATATAACCTGATGCGCCATGGCGAGAAATCCAAGAAAAGGTGATCACCAGAGTTACTGAAGGAGCATTTTGACCGCTCATATCTTGCATAAGTTCTTCTTGAACTTGATTCCATTTATTTATGTTGCTGGCAGTCTGAAGGATACCGAAAATGAGTGACATATTTCCTGACATGTATCTTTGGAAATATTCTTGCATGCAAGGATACAGTACCTTCTTGCTCGCTATTAATGGAAGGATCTTCTTGACAGCGCCAACTACATGTATGCATGTGAGCAGAAACCCTATTCTGTCGTTCGAGTTCTGACAATTCACCTTTGTTCGTTGATGCGTTAGAGTCCTCGACCTCCTCTTTTTCTTCGCCTGCACCACCTTCGTCCATTGAGAAACCTACAACAGGTGTTTTGACTAGAATTCAAAAGAAGATGTCAGTTTTGTAACGCGTTCAAGAGTTCTGTCCACTCACCAGCAGTCGCTTTTGTCGGTCCTTTACTAAAGCTCAGAGTTACAGGCTTATCAGAGACTGGGAGTTCTGACGGTGCCGCAGGTACAGGTCGAGCTTCAACATCACCTAAATTACGTTAGAATCAATTGTCATGATTGAACTGTTGACTACTTTTCTTCTTCTTCTCCTTCTTTTTCTCCGTAGATTGAGCCGTTTGAGGGGGTTCTTCAACTTTAAATTCCAAGACGGCTACTGTTGAGTTCTCATCCCAATATCGCACCCAAGAATCCTGAACGCCGCCCAAACTCATGGACGAGGGAAGACAAGCATCGTCACGTTGGAGAAAGTCGGTAACAGGCTGAAATGAGTAGGGATGAGCAAACGATGCAGCAACAGGTCGGTCAGAAATCCGGAATCCAGCAGGATGGATAGCTGGTGACATAGTGGCGGCTAGGACTGAGGAAGCAGACTGTAGATAAAGTTGAGATCAAATGACTTTCAAATCACTGTGTACTATACCGGGATGTCAACGAATTCAACGAAAGCAAACCCGAAGCTCGCCATAGTGACTTTGTCCTTGATTAGAATGATCCGCTTCATGCCCTTCGCTCCCTGCATTGTGGGACCGGAGGAGTAAAGCATAGCCTGGTAAATCGCCTGTGGTCCAGACAGTGGGTCTAGTCCCCTGAAAAGGAGAACGGGACCTTGGGTATTGCCAATGTCTCGAGTGCCATCGTTCAGATTGCCGCGGTTGAATCGACCCCTGTCGTGAGGAGAAGCGCTTTGCGAGTAGTCAATCTTGACTCTGCGTCCATTATGTGGTGTTCCGGTCTCGAGTGCCTTATAATATGCAGCCGTCGCTGATGCACCGTGTGATGCGGGAGGTGGAACTTGAATAAAGGGAAACAGAGGATCGACAAATGCTCGAGCGTGTTCGGTGGTAGTGAATTGCGCAAAGCCGAAGCCTTTAGAGGAACCTTGATCCAACGGCGAAGAACGTCAATGTATGTGCGGACACAAATACAAATATGCAAGTGCCTGATGATTTGTCTCGTATTATGGTGACCGTCTCAATGCTACATCCATTGGCCGTTAGGTATGATTGGAGCTGGTGGAATGAGTTGTAAGAATTGGCTACAGAAATACGGGAGAGGAATCGGACTGACGTCGGCTTCTGTGAAGTCGGGGTCTAAACCAAGGAATATAACATGAGGACTCGGCTCAGATGGCACCAGGCGTTTCTTGTTGCGCTGGTGGCGGTCGTCTTGGCCGGAGTCTTGGAGATCTGCACCCTGGTGGGCTCGATCATGGACATGTGTATCGTATGCCTGGCTTGTATCATAGGCTTGAAATCCCTGTAAAGGATAAACTGAGCTAGAAGTCACGCTCTGGAAGCTCATGAGCCTGACCCCGTAGTTGGTCTTGCGCCTTTTGCCATCTCCATAGTGGTCGTCTTCTCTTGGGCGTACATTGTGTCGAGAGTCATGGGCACTCCAGGATGGATCTTGCCAAGTATCCTTGCCCTGGTCCCATTCCCTGTTGTGGGGCATACTCAATGATGATGGTCAAAAGCAAAAGCAGGCTCGACAAACAAGATCCAAACATCGGAAACCTGTCCCCTCACATCCACCATGGGCGAACATCACTGTAAGCATTTCTACGCCTCCCTCGTCCTTGTCTGACTATCCATTTGTTACCCATTGTACAGCCCAACTCAAGGTATTGCTGCGTTGTGCCACTGTGATTCACATTCCTAAAGATTACATTTACTCGTAGGTGCCTGACCCTGCCATTGAGAGGTACAATACCATGGTACTTCTATTTTTTTTCTCTTCCCCTCTCGCTGTCTCTGAAATCGCGTAGCGCGAGAGTGCATATCTCAACTTCCGGTGGACAAGAAAAACGACGAGGACTGCGATCTTCGGTTTCATCGTCGTCCCTGCCATTGCTTACTACCTCTCCAGTGAATACACAGTATGCATCCCTCGTACACACATCAAGGAAACCATCTGACATGAGTGACAGCAAAGGTTCGACTGGCTATCAAGGAAGGGGCAACCTCTCATCCCCTCCAACACGGAACCCGAATAAATGGTACAATTACAAATATACTATTTCTCATCCTTTGTTGGATCATTTCGGCATTGAGATATGCAAAGCGTTTGTGTCATAGCCTCTTCCAAGTTCATCAGCATCATACCCTAAATTCGCTTGCACAATTCTATCGCAACCTTACAACCTGCTCCGATTACACTACTGAGTAAAGCGTGTGCTGGAGCCTGTTGTGAAAAGTTCTCCACTGCGATGTCTAAATGTTCCAACTCATCATTCCTGAATTCTTTGACAACTTCCTTCAAGAGTGCAACGCTTGGATGATCATGTGGCAAAGATTCCATCTCCACCAGTTGGCTGTTACGTGTCAAGCATAAGATTGCACGAGTCTGAAGTGGTATTAGAATGTCATGACTTACTCGTCGTAGTGTTCACCAATAACAGTCTCAACAGCCTCGGTGCATGCCATTGCCGCCTCCTTTCCCATGAGGGCAGTTACTGCGCCAAGTCCAAAACCTGCTATTTTTGCAACTTCTGTCAAGACAGTTGGTCTGACACGGTGCTGCATCTGCAGCTTATCCATGACCAGTAGATGTTTCTTCTCTTGGTCCCACATTTCCTGAATACTGTTTCAATAAGAAATAGCATGTCCAGAAGGTGATCACTCGCCTGTATTAGTGGTCCTGTGCGCATATCGCGCCCTAGAACAAACACTTGTCCCATATATATGTAGTTGGCTGCGACCTCCCCGGCTTGATCAACACGGAGAGCACTGTCAAGCGATGCCCTTTGCTGGCGAGTGAGATTTTGAGGCGTTGTCGTTACAGCCGGACGTGTAGCATGCTGAGGATCTGTATACATGCGGGATGCAAGGTTGGAATTCAGCCTCCCCAGAGATATATTAGCATTTCGAGGAGCAAGGCGAGCCACTGAGAGCATCGACGCGGGAGGCAGATGATTTGACATCCCGGGCCAACCGTGACGGGTCATGTGTCCCTTTCAACACTCTGACAACCAGCAACTTGAGCTCGATCTTTCCCCAAGATGCCTTCGTATGCAAATTGGCCTGTCTAGCTGAAATGCATCATTAAACTTTGGTTTAGCTTTACTCCAGTGGACGCTGTGGACATGTCCAAAGAAAAAGGTTGGGCAGCCGATCTCGGTACGTGATCAGGCTTTTCAATGATCGTGGAAGATTTGTTCATTTTATGCAGGCATGCTCGACTGGGATTCGACGAATATTGTCTTCACGAAACGCTCCTTGATAGAATTTTTAAAGTGAGGACTTTCGCCTCCTTTGCGACGCGCCATAGATTAGGAAATGATACTCAGGTACACTGGTACCACCGTTGATACCAACTTCAACAATATTGCCAAACTCCCGCGTTTGTAGACTTGGCTCTTCTAACTTGAAATAACTGTCAACTTTTATAATTTGTAGGCTATGCAACATTCGGCAAGATTTTGGATGAAGTCCCCACCGATTCATCTACTACCGAAGCAACTGGTTAGCGTTAATCCTTTGTTTATCAAGCATGTCTAATTTGCTCGACCAGAGAATGACTTGAAATCAACTCGCTCCACCCGTACCGCTCCTAATTCCAGCATCGGTGATTTACTCGGAGATCACATAGAAGATGATGCTTTGGCGTTAGCGCCTCCGAAGGAGGCCGATCAGGCGTGTCTTCCAAGTACATTCTGCTTCATGCTTCCTGTCTCACCCATTTAGGTAGGTTGTGGCTAATGAAGGTGGCGGGTTCAAGCCTAGCAGGTTTGCAATATCGATTGTACCATACGTCTCGTCTCGAATAAATGCTTGAACAGGCGCGTACGCACTACCCCTGGAGGCCCTAGCAGTATTGGAAACCTCTGGGATGCATCTGAGGCCGAGCAATTCAAACCAACGCGAAGGTACAACGCTCATTCTCGACCTTTCATATCTCTTCCTAACCTAGCAATCAGGGTCAGACAAGGTCCTGGAGGGCAAGACAACATCAATGACGTATGTACAGCTGGATCCCATATGTCTTGTTCTCAATAATGATTGATCCTATAGATCCTGTAAAGAGAGCAAAACAGAAGGGGGATTGTGTATACAATACGGAAGATATACTCTATTACGCTTCCAATCATATTATCTGGCCTGATATCTGCTTCTACGCGCGGCATTGATGATCTAATAAATACAAGAGATTGTAGCCGCACTCACACCTGTATAATATAATGTTTTGATGTCTTAAAGAAGAGTAAATGACGATGGGTACAGGAGAGTATGTGTGTGAATATCGCAGAGAAGAGGACAAATGGTAAACACTGGAAGAATCGCTCGAGAATATTCGAGAAAGGTACTGGAACATGTGTAGAAAAAAATATCATTACCAGTGTTTTTTTTTTTTTTTTTTTTTTTTTTTTTTT
>QGOB01004079.1:0-22155 GCA_003313055.1 Termitomyces sp. MG145 | reverse complement strand
GAGGACCCCCGGATGGTGGACCCCCTGGCAGATGGGGCCCAGCTATGAGTGCGTCCCCCCAACGGCCCGGCAGCAACAACTTCTACTACTATTACAATGCCAGTCCTGCACGAAGCCAAAATGCCCTGGACAGTGATATGACCTGGTCAGCGCTGGCTGCCCGACACCGACAAGTCGAACCAAGCACATGACCACTAACGACCGACCGCTAACGACACTGACTGTTACCGACAATTGCCTTAATGACCAGGCCAACCTTAGACAATCCAGCCCTCTCTACAGCCCCCGACCAGCAGCCATCAATCAATCGTAACCGCATTACTGATGGCCCAACAATTGTAAACTTATTTTCATTTACATTTTTTCTCTTACAATTTTCCCTCTCGATCTACTTACAATTTTCTCATATTACTTACAATTTTCCTGTTCAATAGCGGCTCCTGACGTGCATTATCACATGCAATTGCTATGCTTACTATCTCTTACCGGTTTCCCCTTTTATCGACTTACCTACCTATAAATACTGCCCTGTCAGTAGCTAAACATCATCGAATTGTACCAGAGTCTAGTCCCCGTTTCAGACTACACTTAAGATCTCATTCACACTCTCGCTTCCTTAACAGCTGATTTGGGTTCACCCAGTCCAGTCTCCTTCGCTCTCCGTGCTCAGCTCAACAGTATTGTTGAACTTAGTGCTTGTCGCCTTTGTTACGCGCTATATGGGTGCCCTTGCTTTGCCTTCATTAAGCACCATACGGGTGCCCTCGCTTTGCCTTTGTTAAGCACCATACGGATGCCCTCATCTCGCCTTTGTTAACGCTAGCACTTCCGGCTAGCAACTCATATATTTCCGTTAACTCCTCTTAAATTCCTTAACAACCTTCTGGGTCTTCACAGATCTCTCAACCCACTGCAATTCGGTAGCAACCCTAACGGCTGTACCGTTATCTCTTACCACTCTCTCACTCTTCCTTACCGACTCTGACCTCACAACTCCTTACCGGGTTTCTGGGACTTTGCTTGACTCCTCACACACACACACGTAATGCTACTACTTGCTAGCTATCCCTATCTAGCTGGTCTTGTTGGTTGTTTCCTGCATGGCAGCTAGGCAGAAAGTCAGCGCATCATTTTGGAGCCCACCGTGAGGGGTTCTATAGTCAAATTCCACCAGAAACTTGCCTCCAGGCCAAAAACCGCTTACGTCTCATTACCGAAGCCTCGCTCCCCATTATCCCTTTTGACATTCCCCCTCCATTGCTGTTAACACCCTTAACAACACCACCTTGTAACCTTGAAGAGGAACTTGCTACCGCTAGGGAACTTCTCGACGTTAACAAACTCCTAGAGAACTTTCCAGGCCATCACATTGACAACTTCCTCGACGCACCGCTACCGCCATTATCCCCAGACCCCTATTCCCCAGTTCAACCCACTACACCTTTACCGACACCCATTAACCCTACCGTCATGGGTGACACCCGTCTTTCCCGTCATATGCCACCCTGCAATGACTCTACCACACCCAAGTGGGACGAGAGTTGCCCTCAAGAGCTAGCCCAGTACTTCCGTGAGCTCAAATATCTCTTAGCGGACTGCACCATTAACAACGACAACCAGAAAAAGGAATATGCTGCTCAGTACATATTGTATGATACCGCGGAGACTTGGCTTGGCTTGCCAGAGTTTAGCGACCATACCTACGCCGAGTGGAAGATAGCAGTCTTTTGTTTATATCCTGGCACTGAGGAATCTGCCCATTACACTCTTCAGGATCTTGAGCGACTCATAAACCAGACTTTCTCGGCTGGCATTACTACTCTTGGACACTTCTCGGATTACTATAGGGACTTCCAGTGCCTGGCATGTTGGCTTCTGACTAAAGGCAAGATCTACCAAAATGAGGAGTGCCGTTTATTCCAGCAAGGCATACCGACTTCGTTATGGTCCAAACTCGTCCGCCGTTTAGAAATCACCCTTCCCAATCATCACCTGGAGGACCCCTATGAGGTAGACCAAGTCTTTGAAGCTGCCAAATGGGTTCTGAAGGGTACCGACACCACTACGACTTCGAAAAAGCCGACGACCGCTAACGCTAAGCCTCCCACTGTTAACACCGCTGCCCCCATACCAATGACAATCATTAAAAAGGAACCTCTTGACATTGCCGCTGCCGCTATTGTTAACGCTCTTGCATGCATGGAGGAAAAGATGGCTGCATTGACTGCCAGTAACAGCTCTCAGTCCTGTGCCTCTTGACCTCCTAGTGACAGCTGCCACTTCTGCGGCAAAACTGGTCACACGATGGTATGAGGCAATTGCGTTAAGCTGGAAAGCTTCATCAGTCAAGGCAAGATCCGTCGGAACCACGAAGGCAAGGTTGTCTTACCGTCTGGCGCTATGATCCCCAATTATATTGGCAAACGGCTCTACATGGAACACATTGACAAATGGCACAGGCTCAGCCCCAACCAGCTTCTTACCGGCTGCCTCTCTGCTAACGCTAACCCCAATGCAGAACAGCTCCAAGGCATGTCGCAGACGTTTATCCACAAAATCTTGCAACTGGAAACTGTTAGCCCAGGAATGTTATCCAGGGAAGAACGTGTCGCTGCCTTAGAATGGGAACTTTATGCTCTACGTCGCCCCGTGGAAGTCTTTGACAGTATCGAAATCCCTTGTGCTAAGGGATACCAACCGGTACCCCCTAAAGCCGCTAACAACTCCACTGCTACCAGTTCCGCCGCCGCTAACAAACGATCTGCTTCTGCCTCTGCTCCTGTCACTAACAAATGTCCTGCCTCTGCTCCTGCCGCTACTGGTACTGCTAAAGTCCCCGAGCTGCCAGTCGTTAACCATGTTCCCATGGTTGATCCCCCAGTTCACCCTTATTCCAGTATCTTGTCTCGCTATCAGCCTCCAACCAATCGAAACTTTGGCACTCCAGACAAATGCCCTGACGCTGCTTACCAGAGTACAGCCCCCATTTATGATATCGAACAGTCCAAGCAGGTATTTGACTGGGTACTCCAGACCAAGCTTACCGTCTCTGTCGGTGAACTCTGCTCCCTCTCTAACAACATCCGGAACCAGTTCAGAAACACCGTTATGCCTAAACAGACCGTGCCTCCTAACGTCACTGCCTTCCAAGAGTCTACCGATATTGTTCACAACGCTCTGCCCTCATTTTCCCTTAACAACACTCCCGCTACCGACCCTCCACTTACTGATGCCACGAGAGCCCAAGTCACTTTGATAGACCTGGTGGAAGCATATATCAAGTTGCTACCACCTGGTGAGGAGCCGGTTACGTTAACGGTCACCCAGGAATCTCAGGCAATCCGGTCTATCATGCTTTTGGTCAATAACCACGAGGAAATTGAGTGTATAGGGGATAGCGGCTCCCAGATCATCTCCATGTCTGCTGAAGTTGCTAACTATCTCAGTATCTCCTACGACCCCAGCATCATCCTGAACATGCAGAGCGCTAATGGTACTATGGACAAATCGCTTGCTCTAGCCCATAACATCCCTTGCACTGTTGGCGGTATCACCCTGTACTTTCAGATCCATGTCCTATGCTCCCCCACTTATGATATCCTGCTCAGCCACCCCTTCGATGTCTTAACCAAGAATACCATTGATACCCTTAGCGAAATAGAGACTACAATAACAATAACGGACCCCAATACCAGACTTTGTCGCACTATCCCTATGTTTCCCCATGGTCAGTACAAGCAACAGAAGGTTCAGCCCAAGTATAGCGCCGGACCGCCCCGTTGCTTTTGGCACCACTCTCATGGTTAATGACTTTGAGGAAGACTTAGCGGTCATCCTCGACTACGACCGCCAAAAGCACTCCGTTATAGTGCAATCGCATACCCCGCTCAATTGCGAAATATTAGAAAACCCAAAAACAGTTTCCGACAATCTCTCTCTTGCTTATTTGTATGCGACCACTAGCAACCTTTCTGAGACCGTTATCCCGCCGCGCTCTTATTTTGTTTCCACTAGTCTCTCCGATCCCTCTATTCTTGGCCAAGCATCTGGAATGCTCAATACCGTCTCAGCTCCCGTTTACGTTAACGTCCCCTTCCCAGCCATTTATGCTGCTGCCGAGCCAAAATGCAAAGGAGTCCAAGTCAAGAAGAAATACAAGCCAGTCGCGTTGAAGACCAAGCCCATCACTAGCCATGTTAGCAAAGACTTCCAAATCAAACAACACATCCTTGGTGACCCCTGAGCAAACATACCCAAGCTAGATCCTAATCCCCTTCCCTTCTTACCGACCCCTCGCTTTACCGAAGACCGCAAAGTGACTTTTGTTAAGGAGCACAATACCGGCTTTCTTACCCAAGATGAGCTTAACGTACTCGTGGACCTTGTCACTAAGCAACAAAACGCATTTGCTTGGGAAGACTCCAAAAGAGGCAGCCTACGACCTGACTTCTTCCCTCCCGTTTGCATACTGACCATCCCTCACGTCCCTTGGGTTCAGCAGAACCGACCAATACAGCCAGGCCTCAAAAAGGAGATCTGCGAGATCATACATAGCAAGATTCAAGCAGGCATTTACGAACCTTCAAACTCCGCTTACCAGTCCCACTGGTTTTGTGTCTTGAAGAAAAACGGTAAACTTCGCCTAGTCCACAGCCTCGAGCCATTAAACCAAGTCATGATCTGCCATTCTGGAGTTCCCCCTTTCCCTGACCACGTTGCCAAATCCTTTGCTGGCCGCATTTGCAGCGCTACCCTCAACCTCTATGTTGGCTACGACAAATGCGTTATTGATCCCGCTTCCCACGACTTAACGACTTTCCAGACCCCTTTTGGCGCCCTCCGTTTAGTAACGCTCCCGATGGGATGGACTAATGCTGTGCCCATCTTCCACAACAACGTCACCCACATCCTCCAGCCCAAAATCCCTCATAACGCCCTCAGCTTCATTGATGATGTTGGCGTTAAAGGCCCGAAGGACTGGAAACTCGTTAACAGCACACCTGCTAAGCATCCCAACAACCCCAACATTTGTTTAGCGCTTTGGGAGTTCTTTGAGCTCCTGAATCATGTCCTTCAACGGATGAAATACTGCGGTGGTACTTTCTCTGGTCATAAGCTAGTCCTTTGCATGCCAACCTTCAAGATCCTTGGCCACGTTTGCACTCCTAATGGCCGAGTCCCCGACAAAAACCGTTTAGCGCTATTGGACTGCTGGGGCCCTTGCCAGTTGTTAACCAAAGTCTGCGCCTTCCTAGGTACCGTCGGAGTCCTCCGGATGTTCGTTAAGAACTTTGCCCATCGCACTCATCACCTAACAAAGCTCACCCGTACTGGAGTTCCCTTCAAATTTGGACCCAATCAGCTTAACGCCCAGAAAGACCTCGTTAAGGCCTTACACGACACTAAACCCCTCGTTCCTATCGACTACGAATCTGACGATCCCGTAATCTTAGTGGTCAACACTTCCTACATAGCGGTCGGTTTCTACCTTTGCCAGTGCACTACCGACAATCGCAAACAACGTCGCTATAGCCGCTTTGGCTCCATTACCCTTAACGAACAAGAAGCTCGCTTCATTCAGCCCAAGCTCGAGCTTTACTGTTTGTACTGAGCCTTGCAGGCACTACGCATGTACCTCCTAGGTGTTAGGAACCTTATTATCGAAGTCGACGCTCGCTACATTAAAGGTATGCTGCAGAACCCTGACATTCAGCCCTCCGCTAGCATGAACTGCTACATCTTTGAAGACTGGGTCAATTGTATGCATGGATTCATGCACCACGTTCAGTTACTGACTGCCCTCGCCCACTCCGCCTCTACAGTTCCTTGTTTACCCCCATTTGCCCATTACCTACCGACTTTAGCGGCGTTTGTTAATGACACCGTTCCCCTCACCAAAGTCTCGACTCCACCCGTTACCAACCCCCTTTCCTACGACAACGTCCCTTGCTCCCCCAAGGCCCTGGCTGGTGACAAAAGAGTTCAACTCGTTAAGCAGTGGCTTAACGACTTCAAGCGACCGCCAGGCCTTAATGACAAGGCCCTTGCTACCTTCCTTCGCTGCACTACCGGCTTCTTCCTTGCTAACGACAAGCTTTGGCAATGCAATTGTAATGGCGAGCACAAGCTCTTCATAGCGACTGACTCACGACTTCATATCTTGCATGCTATGCATGATGACCTTGGACATTGCGGTCTGTTTGCTATGAGAGCCGCCCTGCTGGAATGCTTTTGGTGGCTACAGGTAGCGGCCGATATTGTTTGGTACATTTGCTCGTGCCACATCTGCCAAGTCCACCAAATGACCAAAGTCCTCATACCGCCTACTGTCACTACCCCCGCCGCTCTCTTCAGCAAAATCTACATTGACACCATGTTCATGCTGCCTTCAAACAAGTTCAAATATGTCATCCAAGAATTCTGTTCATTAATCCACTACCCCGACTTCCACATGCTCGTTTGCAAAAATACTGACGCTATCGCTAAGTGGCTCTTCGAAGACATCATCTGCCGCTGGGGCACCCTTAACAAAATCGTTACCGATGACAGCCCTCCCATCATCAAAGCTGTCGCTTACCTTGCCAAGGAGTATCACATCAACCACATTCGCATATCCAGTTACAACAAACGCGCTAACAGTATTGCCGAACGACCCCACTTTGACATTAGACAAGCTCTCTTCAAAGCTGTTAACAGAGACCAGTCCAAGTGGAGCTCAGCCGCTTACTCCATCCTCTGGTCAGAACATGTTACTGTCCGCCACCGCATGGGTTGCTCCCCTTACTACGCTGCTACCGGTACCCATCCTCTCTTCCCCGCTGACATCGTAGAAGCGACCTACCTCCAGCCACCTCCCGATTCCTTGTTAACGACTACCGACCTCATCGCCCGATGTGCTATCAACCTCCAATGCCAACAAGCCAATCTCGACCATTTACACGATACTGTCCTTACCGCTCGCTGGTTAGCTGCTGTCCATTTCGAATAAGAACATGCCGCTACCATCCGAGACTACGACTTCAAGCAAGGAGACCTAGTACTAATGAGGAATACATGCATTGAAGTCACCCATAACAAGAAGATGCGACCTCGATACTTAGGACCGCTAGTGGTAATCTCATGTAACTGTGGAGGCACTTACATTCTCTGCGAACTAGATGGATCCATACTCCACCGACTGGTAGCCGCTTTTTGCCTAGTCCCCTATTTTGCCCGCAAACACATCCCTCTCCCTACCGACACCTTTGACATCGATACCAACTGTTTGAGAATGTTAGAAGAAACCGACTTACTTGACAACAAAGACTCCCTTAATCATGACGACTCATTGGACAACGCTGTTGAAGAAGATTAGAAAACACCATTTCCATTTATCCACCCCACTCACCGTTAAAAATCCCAAAAACATTAACGGCTCTCAATAAGCCTTTATTTCTATTGTTTTTGTTTCCCTTTTCATATTTACTTACTCCTTTTCTATTCATCATAGACTTTTCTTTCTACATACACTTTCCGACATACACGCCTACTGTTAAGCCCTTTATTTTTTTATCCTTTCTAACTTGTCACCACCATTCCCCATTTGCCTTTTGTTAAGATACAGTTGTTAAGCGACATTGCGCAAGCGCCATGAAGATCTACTGAGTGTTTACCTTTTCAAACCGTTTATTTTTCACTTCAACCTTTCATTGTTTGGTTCATTTTTTTTCAGACTGTTATCTTACCGGTCAGGCCAGACTCCAAGAACCATCGTTTATTTAAAAAGACCCCTTAAGGGGGTCAGTCTGCGACAAGAACATGACAATAACTAAAATAAAGTTGTTTTAGGAGCTACTGGAGGTGAACTCAAGTTGACCAGCAGTATTGGGAAGACCGAAGCGAGTCTGCGGCCCCGCGGAACAGTTGGAACCCCACAAACCAACCCTCCTGGCAGCCACAGGGGACACACGCGGGATTGCCCACTGGTGCCACCCACACCCCGCGCCCCGACCCTGGCCAAGGACCAGCTGGACCGGCTCGCCCCCCGGGCTCCTGCCCCCCTGTCCAACTCAACACCGCTGCCCTACACCAACATGCCCTGGTCTTTACCCCTAAAGAATAAGAGTGATGCTTTTTCCGCACTACAAACCTGAGAAAGGATGCGCAAAACTGAAACAGGGCTCAAGGTGGGAAAATACCGAACGGGTTTTGATGGTGAACTCAACAGTGAGGAGATGAAGATCTGACTCGAGACTAGAGGAACAACAAGTGAACACAGCGCACCACACACATCAGCACACATCGGAAGGGTAGAATGAATGCACAGAACATTGATGGGTAAAGCAAGGACTATGAGAATTGATGCAAACTGCCCAGAATACCTCTGGGACAAATTTTACCTGACTGCCGCCCATCTCCATGCCAAGACCCCGACTAAGTCCTTGAATGGAAGCACACCTCACGAGAAATGGTATGGACAAGAACCAAACTATTCATATATGCATGAAATAGGATGTCGTGCGTTCGTATTCATACCTACCCACAACCCAAAGATCAAGCCCCGATCCCTCAAATGTGTCCTAATAGGGTACGGACAATCCTCAAAAACCTACCAATGCTGGAATAGAGCATATAAGAAAGTTTATCAGTCCCACCATGTTAAATTCATAGAGCGCCTCGACTCACACCACATCCAAAATGAACAGATTGCCGAACCACCAATCCCCACTCTCAATGCCCTTGATAGATCGGCTTCACTGACACTGAGCAACCATGATGCCAACTACAGAGAATTCGACTTCATCAATCCCAATCCAACACACCTGCCAGATACGAACAACGAGGAAGTACAACAGCAACCAAATATCCAACAGGCCAATCAATGATCAAGTCGCATCCGACAACTGACAGAAAAGGCAGCAACAAGGGGGGATCGACAACAGACGAGACTAGAGAAAACAATGGAGGAGGTGAGGGAGAGCGAAAACAGGCTGAAAGAGCAGAGAGCAGGGAGAAGTAGGACACAAACGCCAGTAATCCAAACAACTCAGACCAGTATCAACTCACAGCCACAGGCACAAGCCGAGGAACAAGTGCCCACACCCACAGACATTCCATCTGATGGAAATCTCAATCATGTACTGGCCGCAGAGTCTTATCTCAGCGACCTCAAATCGATGGAGATGGGAGTAGAGGAGGAGCCCAAAACCTGGAAAGAAGCACAGAATGGACCTGACGCAGCAAAATGGGAAGAAGCGTACAAGGAGGAGATCAAATCGCTGAGAGACATGGGAGTCTACCGCCTCATACCCCGATCATCCATTCCAAAAAGACAGAAGGTCCGGAAAGGAAAACCTGTCTTTAAAATTAAAAGAGACGAACATGGAAACGTGGTCAGACACAAGGTACGCCTTGTCTTTAAAGGCTATGAACAGGTGTATGGCAAAGACTATAGTAAAACAACTTCACCGACCACGCACATGGAATCCTGGCGCATTCTCCTCCATATCGCAGCAGCGAAGGGGTGGGATGCAGCGCAAATTGATGTCAAGACAGCTTTCCTGTATGGGATACTCCCAGACGACGAGGTCCAGTACATGGAGCAGCCTGAAGGCTTCGAAGAGGATGGAAAAGGGGACTGGGTATGCGAAATAGTAAGAGGACTGTATGGGATGAAACAGGCTGGGAGAATCTGGAATAAGACATTGAATGAACACATGGTTGCGTGGGGTTTCACTCGACTAGCTTGCGAACCGTGCATCTACCACAGAGAAACAACATCGGGTACTGTCATTGCTGCAGTTCACGTTGACGATTTTCTATCCATAGCTAGCTCAAGGGAAGAAAACGATCAGTTCAAAGCACAGATGTGCAAGACCTGGACCATATCTGATCTCAGCACTCCTCGCTACATCCTCGGTGTATCTGTTGAGTGGGACCGAGAGCAGAAGACAGTTGCGCTATCCCAGACAAACTTCATTAATTGTGTCATCCAGCAATTTGGACAGAAGGAAGCCCGCCCCCTTTCACTCCCGATGGAACCTGGTTTAAAGCTCAGGCGACCAAATGGAGATATCCAGATGCAGGAGGAGAAACTTGCTATCGCCAAACTACCATACAGATCACTAGTTGGCTTGTTGGAATATGACTCACTACTGTGGCGGCGGCGTTCGGATATCTACTTCCTCTTCCGTTTTTGTCTACTTCTCCGTATCCCTCGGTCGTTCCCGATTGCGGCTATACAGTCGCTCAGCCACCTTAGTTTTCACGCCCATATAAAATAGTTACTATATTTAGAAATCCCTCAGTTCTTTTTGGTGAACTGAGGGTTAGTCTACTCGTCCACTCATCTTTCACCTTACTCACTTTACCTATCCTGTAGATCGATTACTTATAAGTCTCTACAGGTTAAAACAGAGTTCTTTTTGGTGAACTGAGGATCGATTACTTATAAGTCTCTACAGGTTATGGGCCCTGAAAAGCGCTCATTAAATACTAAGACATACACAACATGACAGTCACTACTGCTACAGGAGGAAATAGTAATCCCCCTACTTTCCCAGACGAATTCTTATTCGATGGAACAAACTACATCACCTTCCAAGACAGAGTTCTCCTTGCAGCACGACTAAAGGGTGCTGAAGGATACCTTGAAGGCTCTGTCAAGGAACCCACATCCAAAATGACTATCCCGGCGCCGGCTACAACCGAATGGTGGGACCCATCCCCATCCCCACAGGAATGGCAAGTTAGGAATGCATGGACATTAGCCCTAATTGTATACAACTCGAAAAACCCCATCGGTCTCAGCATCAAAATGACTGATACCGCAGCAAAGGTGTGGTCTACACTGAAAGAAATGTACGGGACCATCTCGGACTTGGGAGCCAACTTGGCTGAGAATACACTCAGGGCTACCAAATACACGGACGGGATGGACTTCTCAGAACACATAACTGACCTTCGCTCAAAATAGAACAACGCCACAGAAAAGGGCGCCGACATCAAAGATAACCAATTCAGGGCTATCATTATATCGTCCCTCCCAGCTACCTGGGACTACATCGTGGCATCACTTCAATCCACCAAAACCTCCGTCGAACTCGTTGCAGGTTTAACGCTTCACTGGGAACGGATCAAAGAGCGTTCGACCAAAACCAGAACAACCTTGACAGCACTGTATACCAAAACCCCTCAGCCTCAGAAGAAATTAGTCTGCGTAAACCCAAATTGTGGTAGGACTGGACACACAATTGACAATTGCTATTGGAAAGGAGGAGGGAAGGAAGGACAATTCCCTGCTAACTTTGGACGACGAAGGAACGGAAACACCACCACTACTTTCCAGACAGGAGGAAATTCCTCAGGCTCAACACCAGTCCAGACCCCAGCGGC
The DNA here is from genome assembly GCA_003313055.1 of Termitomyces sp. MG145. Lineage (NCBI taxonomy): Eukaryota > Fungi > Basidiomycota > Agaricomycetes > Agaricales > Lyophyllaceae > Termitomyces > Termitomyces sp. MG145. The sequence goes on along the minus strand of QGOB01004079.1, from coordinate 10,782 downwards.
AAACCTAGCTAACATGACAACCGATGCTCAGACCACATATGCGCTGATGGCCACACTCCCATTTGCACCAGCGGCTCTTTACGATGACCAGATGAAGCCCATCGACGAATACTTGAAAAGTGTCAAGGCATCAACCATTGTCAATGCAGTGGCATTGCAAGCTAGCGGAGACATCCCAAGCTATGCCGATTCTGGAGCAACAGATCATTGCTTCGTAAATCGTGGAGACTTTGAGGATTACCAGAAGTATCAAACCCCTCGCCAGGGAGTTGCCGCGAACCAGGGAGGAACTTTTAGCATCCTGGGAGTAGGCACTGTCCGAAAATTGGTCAACACAGGTGGACGTACCTCCACCCTGGTTTTTAGCAAGGCTCTTCACACCCCCGATCTAGCGGCAAACTTAATCTCAATCGGAAAGTTTGATGAACTGGGTTTCTCGGTCCTATTCAAAGGGGGGAAGGCACTCTTCCAGGACCTGTCAGGCACAGTGTTCATGGAAGGGAGCAAGATCAACTGAATGTACCTCCTTGATCTTCGCAACACCTCGAACTTGAGTCCGTCTGGCCCCGGTAAATCCCCAAAAAACAATCAACCTCTGCAAAAATTGCCAAAAGCTCTAATCGCAAACTCCCTGAACAGACCAGTCAAAATGGATGTTTGGCACCGTCGATTCGGACATGCTAGCGTCCAGGCAATCTGCAGCCTGAGCACAAAGGGGTTAGTCACTGGGTTGAACTTCAAAGGGGAAAAGGATGCACCGGGACTCTGTGAGGACTGTATCTACGGCAAGCATACCACCCGGCCATTTGATGGAACCCCAGAAGATGTGCAAACAGCAGGAACCAAAGTATACATTGACTTGTGGGGACCTGCCACTGTCGCATCTCTGGGAGGTGCAAACTATCTCATGATGTTCACTGATGCCGGTTCATCGAGGCTTCGAGCCGCTTACCTAGCTAACAAAGCGGGTCATACCACTCTGGCTGCAGCGGAATCGTACATAAAAGAAGCTGAGCGTCAAACCGGAAATCGAGTCCAGATTATTCAGATAGATGGCGGCAGAGAATGGGTCAATCATCTCTGGTACGATTTTTGCCGTGAAACTGGGATCGAAATCAGGACGGTTGTCCCCTACGCCCACTCCCAAAATGGTGTTGTCGAACGCTCAATCCGCATGGTCTTTAACGGAGTCAGGTGCTTGCTAGCCGAGAGCGGATTACCAAAGAGCCTATGGGCTGAGGCTGCATCCACGGTCATATACACGCGAAATTTGCTACCCTCGACTCGCCATCCTAATGTTGTACCAGAGGAAAAATGGACTGGGAGGAAGCAAGACATGGGACACTTGCGCCCATTCAGCTGTATCAGCTTTGCCAGGGTCCCCGAGGAACTCATCCGATCGAAGCTTGATCCTAGATCAATCAAATACATTATGGTGGGGTACTCGAGTCATGGCTACCGTCTTTACGATAAAAATGCACGCATCGTTGTCACCAGCCGAGACGTGATCTTTGAGGAGGGTGTGGGACACCGCACACTCGAGATTCCAGAGGGCGATGACCTAGTCTCAACTTTACCAGCACCCGCTGATGCTACGATGCCAGCCATCCCGTATCCACGACAACAGATTGCCCCTCGGGTACGACCTTCTGATGGACCGCTCCATCCCCAGCCTTCAACACCTTCTGCTCCCACACCATCGGCTCAACCTGAGGCCGAATTACCCTTACGTCAATCATCTCGGTTAGCCCGCCCAACACGGGCTCTTGTGGAGGCACGTGAGTCCCTGGCAGATCAAGCAGCGGCGCGTGAGGCTGGCCAAGAGTGGGCGGCAGATGGGGAAGTACCGGAGGCACTGATCACCACTGCTTTCGCATTCCTGACAGACTCAACCGAGTACCAGGCACCAAAGAGCTACTGGGATGCTATGAGACGACCAGACTTGTGGCTCCCGGCAGTGGAAGCCGAACTAAAGGCTATGAGTGATAAGGAGGTATGGGAGGTGGTTGATGCAGCTGATGTACCAGAGGGGAAGAAAGTCGTGGATTGTATGTGGGTTTTTGCGAACAAGTTTGACGCGGATGGGACCATTGTGAAGAGAAAGGCTCGACTGGTTGCCAAGGGCTATACCCAAGTACGAGGTGAGGATTTTGACGAGACGTATGCCTCTGTCGTCCGCCTGGAATCTATGCGGATGACCATTGCTATTGCGGCGTCGTTGGGGATGCATGTCTGGAAGATTGACTTTACTTCCGCTTACTTGAATAGCGCGCTCAAACACACCATATACATGAGGCCTCCCCCGGGTTTTCGAGGAGGGGAGGGGAAGGTCCTTCACCTCAAGAAAACCCTCTACGGACTCATGCAGGGCGGTCACAATTGGTGGAACACTTTGGACAAAGCGTATGACGACCTCAGGTACTTAGCATCCCGTGCTGACGGTTGCGTTCGGCACAAACGAATCCACGATGAACACACAATCACTGACAATTACAATGATGATGTCTTAGGAGCCTCCACTACTCCCGAGGGGGCTCAGAAAGCAAAGGATGAACTTGGATCAAAATTTGAAATCAAAGACATGGGTGATTTAAAGTACATATTAGGGGTACGTTTTGACAGGGATGCGAATACGGGAGACATATCTCTCTCACAGCGCTCTTACCTCGAGCGGATGCTAGAGCGTTTTGGATTCAGATCGTCAAACCCCAAGTTCACGCCTCTGCCTATGGGATTGACCCTCACTGAATCACAGTCTCCATTAAGCGAATCCGACAAGCACTACATGAAAGATAAACCTTACCGGGAGGCACTTGGTTCCTTAATGTGGGCACAAGCGGCAACCCGACCAGACTTGTCATATGCCGTGGGCCTGCTGGCTCGATTCCAAAGCAACCCCGGACCTGCTCACTGGAAGGCGTTAGCCCATGTGATGCAGTATGTGAACGGGACGTTGGATTACCGCATCAAGTACCGGAGAGGAGGCGACATCAAGCCCATCGGATATGTCGATGCAGATTATGGTGGCGATCTCGATACACGTCGCTCCACTGGAGGCTACGTGTTTACCATGGCTGGGGGAGCCGTCTCCTGGAGCTCCAAGCGGCAGCCTACCATTGCCCTCTCCACTACCGAAGCTGAGTACATGGCTCTCACACGAGGGGCTCAGCAGGCTATGTGGATGTTTAATTGGCTACTAGATGTCGACCTACCTCAAAGCCTTCCAGCCATTCTCCATGTCGATAACTCCCCCGCTCGATCCTTAGCTCAGTACACTAAAGGCCATGCCCGTGCGAAACACATCGACATTCGCCACCACTACATCCGCGAACGGGTAAAAAACGGAGATATAGATGTGGAACACATCCCCTCTATTGAAAACCCTGCCGACCTCTTCACCAAGTCTCTCTCTCGCGTTTGTCATGAATACTTTGTCGGACTACTAGACCTCAAGCCACAGCTGTGAGTCAGGGGGAGTGTTGGAATATGACTCACTACTGTGGCGGCGGCGTTCGGATATCTACTTCCTCTTCCGTTTTCGTCTACTTCTCCGTATCCCTCGGTCGTTCCCGATTGCGGCTATACAGTCGCTCAGCCACCTTAGTTTTCACGCCCGTATAAAATAGTTACTATATTTAGAAATCCCTCAGTTCTTTTTGGTGAACTGAGGGTTAGTCTACTCGTCCACTCGTCTTTCACCTTACTCACTTTACCTATCCTGTAGATCGATTACTTATAAGTCTCTACAGGTTAAAACAGAGTTCTTTTTGGTGAACTGAGGATCGATTACTTATAAGTCTCTACATGGCTGTCTCCTCTATATCGCCATAGCCACGCGACCTGACATTGCCTACGCCGTCCAGCAACTCTCGCAGTTCCTCGATAACTACAACAGAACCCACTGGGACGCCGGCATCCGCCTTGTACGTTACCTGAAAGGCACGAAGGACCTGAAGTTATTTCTTGGAGGCTCGTCGATCATACCACGAGGGTTCACCGATGCCGACTGGGCAAGTTGTCCAGACACGAGAAGAAGCACTGGGGGCTACACTTGGTCACTGGGAACCGGCGCAATATCTTGGTCCGTTCGAAAACAGAAGATCGTGGCCACCTCGTCCTGCGAAGTCGAGTACATGGCCGCATACGAATTGACGCAGGAATGCATTTGGCTCCGGATGCTGCTGAAAGGCGTTGGACTGGACTTTACTTCCACTGCAACCACCCTATTCTGCGACAACAAGTCAGCAATCACCCTGTCCGAAGACCCCACAGTGCATGCAAGGGGAAAGCACTTCGACGTCAAGTATCACTTCATCCGCGAGTGCACACAAATGGGCGAAATAATCATTAAGTACGTCAACACAAGAGACAATGTAGCTGACATGTTCACAAAAGCCCTGCCCCGACCTCTGTTCCTCCGCCTCCGGCAGCTATTGGGAGTCACCTAGAACCACGATTCCATGCGAGGAGGAGTTATGGCTCGGTTCGTGGCAAGGAGGAGTGTTAGGATTAGATGTGATATGTGACGAGGTAATGGGGTGCTACAAACTGATGTCAAAGCACAATGTTCCTGACTGGGCCACTGGCCTTACATTGTCTTCACTCACTTATATACCAGCCCTCCCCCGTACAGAGTACCCTCAGTTATGTTACACGTTCTGAGGGTACGACGATTATCTTCTATACTACAACATCTTACTGACATACTCTACCTAGATTAAGACTTACGTGTCTATTCATAGGTACAGATAATACACACTTACGTGTCTATTCATAGGTGTCTGTCACACCGTCGATCCTGCTGCTATAAGTATTAGTTCCAACAGTACCTAGTGACTATCGCTTCCATCCATTTCACTGTTTACTGTCGTCGCTGCCTTCTCACGGCCTATCAGCCCTACGGTTTGATCTCATGACTTCTTTCTGATACCCTATATTTTCTAACTGAATGATCTTGTGAGGTTCCCATCGTGTTTTGGTGTTCGACCATCAAACATCTTGTAGATGTTCCCCTGATGTGTCTTTTTTTGCATCACTGATATGAAAATTTGGGAAAAAAACATGAGGTGTCAGTGCTGCGTGTGCTTATCTGGCTCCATGGCTGTGTCAGGTCTTGATTGTTGCATTTATTGATTGGATATGTTGGACTTGGGGTTGAGGACGTAAGGATGGCTGTTTATGTGGGCCTGAGCCTTGAAGGCACCGGGAGGAAGTGAAGATCGAATTGAAAACTTCACTACTCAAATAGTTGTGGTCTAGTACATCTCCATTGAGCTACACGATGTCCAGTGACCAGGAGATGGATTGGTCTAGTTGACGATGGCCATGGTGATGCTGCAATTGCAATGGCTTTGAAAAGAATTGTATTCTGATGGCAGGACGCATTACGCTAACAAGACTTTTGATATGGTTCTTCCCAACCACCGAGATCATCGCAAGTGAATATACACTGCGTTAAGTGACCCAACACGCTCCCACAGGCCATCATTACAAGTCTAGACTAAAGCGCCGTAGACTTCGGAGTCACCGTGATTTGTGCTTGCCACGCCTGCTTAGGGGTGAATGCTGTCCGCTAACGGCATACTGACAGAGCGACCGCGGAGAAAAATTGGTTACGGAAACCATTAACTGTGCCATAGAACGAAATATCAAAATTTTTGACGACACAGCACGAGATCATAATTCGTAAACTGCCATATACCGTGCCAGTCAGAAAGCTTAAAATACGATCGATAAATGAGAACCTTGTTAACAGCTTGACCTTCTGCAGCGTTCAAAACTCGGGGGACCTACTTGAGCCTGAGTGACATACAGGCACCCAGTGACAGAATGTGTTTGTAAACGTTGCTGTTGAGATGTCCTGCCAATCGGGTGACATGCATCATATCAAGTTAGAGACCATTTGGATTCTTTTTTCTCTTCTTTGTCATCACCGGACTCTTCTGAGTCCGTCCCCAGTAGATATCTGATATAATTCTAAGTACCAAGTAATGCTCACCCAGTACTAACCTACAACCCGCTCGGCTCATGGCAAAGAGAAAGCAAGCCACATCAAAATCCACATCCAAAACTGCAAAAGTGGCCAAAGCGGGTCAAAAAGTCAAGCGAAAGGAGCAAAAGAACAATAAAAGGATCCAAACGAAATGGAAAGTTTAAGGACATTTTAGATAATGACGAGGATGTCAAGGGAATTTTCAAAAAGGTGTGTTCTATCAGGATTTATCTACTTCTAGGAGGGCTCAAGTCTATGCATGTGAAAGTAGATGTGTAGAGAGTGGGAAGAAGCACACACAGTGACCGAAGAACTTGCTGAGGGACTGCTGAGTTGGTGTGCAAACATGACACTCACACTTTGCCCAGTAGGAGACCATTTGTGGTGTATTGTCAGAGAGTTCTTTAGTGAGGATAGGAAGGCTGTGAGTGTTTCTGTCTTGTTTCCTGCTCAAATACAGTGATTGGGGAATGAAGAGTATTTTTATAATGATGTTTTTAGATAGTATCCTGAAAAGGATGGTACCACAACGTGTACATGGAATTTATACACTGTCTCCAGGACAGAACGTGCTCGGGTTCACACTCAGCCCATGCTGTTTTTACAACACCCTCAAGTAGCAGCATTCCTTTAGAGGGCACACAGCATCCATTTGAAAACCACAAGTACCTCAAATACTTCTGTTCAGCTCAACTACTACCAAGCTCAATAGTCCTTGGATCTGGCTCATTATAACGGACTGGCTCCATTATCTTGCTATTACCTTAGTGTGATAATTAATACATTACTATTAATAATTTCATTACCTACAGTATTTACCTCTTCACCACATTCTTTTGAAATGCAGCCTACTTATAATGTATTTACATGTATTTGTAAGGCAACTCTTGCCTTATTTCACTCTTGGGTAGCAGAAATCAACAATTGGTCTGACTTACATAGTGTGAACTGTAGGCTGTGAGAAATGTAACTGACATGTTACATTTTTCTAAATCACCCAATATTGACTTACTGTGCCTTAGTGCAAACCCAAACCTTTGAGCTTTTGAGCTTTGGATTGAAGCTCACTGTCAAAAGTCTCATAGACTTTTAAACCCTAACCTAATGAGTACAGAAGTCACTCATGACAATCTAATGCCTGGTCCTAATGCCAAGCACCTCACACAGGTGACAGCTGTAGAAGCTGCTGTGCAACACCAGAGACTGTCATGCTTTAGCAGAGCCAAGGGAATGAGACCTTCCTGATGCTAGGAGGTCTCCCCTCTACTACTCTGCTCAAGCTGCCATTTGACAGTTCAAACTCAGTAGCAATGTCAGGAGTATTATTTATGCCCCATAGTGCATTGACAGCCAGTACTCCTGTGGGAATCCAATTTCCAGGAAGGTATGGAATGGACCCTCCTGGAATAGGACCCTTGCCATAACCTGTAAAGCAGGAGTTAGGTCCCACAGATCCTCTATTCTGGACAACAGTTCCAGTGCTGGAAACACCTGTAGCTAGTGTGGAAGTAGACTGTAGAGGTGTAGGGCTGCAGCTGCCACCTTGATTTTAGGTCAACTCTAGTGGGCCTGGGGGATGGAAATATGTCCTTTATGCCAGAGAGTCATTATAAATTGGGTTTTACATACTACATATCCAGCTGGGATACTACTTTGTGCTTGTTCTGTTGAAAGCTGAAATTTTTCCCTTGTGGTGTGATCCAGGTCCAGCTGGGATACTCCCTTGTGCTTGTTCTGTCAAAAACTGAAGACCTCCCCTTGTAGTGTACTCCAGATTGGAGTAGGAAAATAAACTGGAATAGATCTATGTTGTCATTGCTTGGCTGGATCAAGGGTATGTTGCCACAATTATGAGTCTGTGTGTGGCAAAATGGTTCTGGTTCAAAACCCATGATCCTAGTCTGTTCTTGACTCTGGGATGGTGAATGCATCTCCCATCCATAAATATGTGCAAAAAAATTATTGCATGCTATATCTCTTTGTGTGAGAGCAATATCCAAGTTGTTGAGGACTTGGTTAAATGCCAGCTGTACAATGGGACTGGCCATTATTTCTTCATTGTTGTGCAGGCTTGGTTTAGTCTGAGTCACTGGATGACTTGGACCAGCTTCTCCAGGTACCTTGGCACCTGGTTTAAGTGCTGGTTTTGAGGGTTTATTAATCCTCATGGCTGAGCTTGCATGCTTTGCAGCCAACTAACATGCCAGTAAGTGCAATGTACTTACTGGATCAGGCTTCTTGGATAGAATACCTCCAAGCTTACTACAGTAGTTTGGTGTTGCACTGAGGTGCAGTAAGTCAACATTGGGTGGCTTAAAAATGTAACTGAGTGGTTATGAGTCTCTCAGCTTACATTTCACACAGCATAAGTCAGACCAACTGTGGATTCTGCTATGCTAGAGTGAAGTAAGGCAAGAAAGAGGTTTTTTTTTTACAGTTACAAATACATGTAAATATCTATATATAGGCCACATTCCAGGCAAATGTGGCAAGTAGCAATCTGATAGGTAGCTGTATTGCATAATAGTTATCAAAGTCCTGCTTGTATTAGTCAGTAATACAGTAATGGCAGAACAAGGAAGAGTTGTAGGAGGACATAGTGGCCAAAGCAGCAACAACACTGCATGCCAAGCAGAGTCAAAGCAGGGGGATGGTGTGCTCCAATGGATGTGTAGGCCATCTCAACCACCAGCCCATTGTGTAAGTTGTCTCATTGTTAACTGGTTTTCTTTATGGGGGAATGTAAAGTAGGACTGCTAGCCCATCATTTGAGGCTGCTGACCAGAATGCACCAGCTGCACCCAGGTTTTAAGGTGGTGAAGCTTTGTCCAGTACTAGATGACCGAATTTCTGGCTACCATTAAGACCTCCTGCTGCTGTCAATCCTAGTCATTGACAAAGAAGAGTAAAAGGTAGAGGAGATATTGGACAGCCACCTTCTCTATTGGACAGCCACCTTCTCAGGTGGAAGCTCTAGTTTATGGTAATGTGGAAGAATTATGGCTTGGAGAAAGTTGCTTGTCAACCACATAAAAATGTACATACCCTAAATCTAGTCAGGAAGGCAGCATCTTGATGCACCAAAGGCTATTCAAAGATTTTTCCCCTATTCATGGCTAACCAGGCAATCTGGAACTTCTTTTACCCCACATGTTAAGGCAATGCATGCTAAAGGGAGGTGATCTCAGGGGACCTTCATTCCATCTTGTCTCATTTTATTTTTACCTATTTTGTGCCATTTAAGAAGCTCTCTGTACACAAGGTGGCACCATTCTAGCAATGGAATCTTGTAAAGAAGCATCACATCCTCGAGGCAAATGAGTTTTATGTATGTCTACAGCTGGCCTGAATGACTGGCCTAAGCTTATTCTCTATTCCCTGTGCAGGAGAAAATAGAGGTGATGTAATATCTGATAATGTATATCTTATGTGCAGAAGCATGAGCAGGTCATTCTAGGCATAGGATTCTCTAATGAAAGATCCCATCCTCTCAGGCAAATGAGTTTTAGAAATAAGCCTAGAAAATGGATTATCATTGTCAGCAAGCTGCCTAATTAGCTTCTCTATATACACTTCAGGAAATTGTCTATGTTTCTTGAGAAAAATCAATTAGAAACATGTTATGTCATTTTTAACATTTTTTCTCAAGTAGAAGTTATTATATCAATTAAGAAATAGTCAAATAAAACAATTTGGTTTAATATAGTGTGTCTTTGGAAAATAAAATATTGAATTTTTCTCAAGATTCTTAAGAAACATATTATGAATACAAATCATGTTTCTCACCTTGAACTTAAGAAAAACATTTCATATATATTTATGTGTTTCTTTCAAAACTATTATCACATTTCTTGTGAATGCATCTTGAGAAAATATTTTCTTTTTCCTCAGAAAAATTTTTGGTGTTCCTGAGAATTCTGAGAAAAAGGTTTTGTGTTTCTGGGAAAAAAGAAATACAAAAAGATTTTCTCAAGATAAACCCAAAAGAAATATAATACTATTCTTGGAACAAATACATAGAGAGACATGAATTGTCCTTCTTGAATTAAAGGTGAGAAACATGATTTGTGTTTATAATATGTTTCTTGGGAAAAGTTCAAAGAAAAAGTCCTTTATTTTCCCAATATACACTATATAAAAACAAACTATTGATTTAACTTTATACAATAATTTCCACTTGAGAAAAACATGTGATAAATGACATAACATGTTTCTAATTGATGTTTCTCAGGAAGGATATACAATTTTCTGAAGTGATAGACCTAGAAACAGTGGCCATAGCCTGACTATTATCCCCATGTCTCATACTCCCAGCTCCCATGCTATTGCTCCTAGTTCTCATGTCTTGTACCACCACAGTATTGATCTGTTCCAAAGATCTAATCCTTCTATTTGCAATCATCAGGATCAGTCATTTGTAATTGTTGAAGTCTCCTATGACCTCTAGTTTGCCTCCTTGGACTTTCAAGAGTAGTGGATGGTTGATTTTCAGTTGAAGTTGCCTGAAATATCAAATTTTCGGTATTTTATAGCCAAAATTGATTATAGATTGTTTACAATGTAAATCAGTTGCTCAAAGTTGTTTATGGGTCACTAATGAGCTGTAATCAATGTTTGGTAACATTTAATCGAATTAATAAGGCAATGTAAAAACATTTTTTGTGTGACTTCCTCCACAATCAACTTACAAGGCAATGTAAAAACATTTTTTGTGTGACTTACTCCACAATCAACTTACATATTCAAGATCAAACTTGACATTAAGAAAATGTGGTACATTCACTGAAAAG
>QGOB01004076.1:0-18177 GCA_003313055.1 Termitomyces sp. MG145 | reverse complement strand
CGTAGCTAGGTATATAAAGGGCCCTTTGTACACCTTAGCTACTTAGAGTGAAATTCAAGCACTTAATTACTGAGATCATGAGTGTTTCGCGCACAGGTAGAAAGATCCCAAACAAGTGTTATCTAGTAGGTAACACGTAACATAACCTGAGCAGATAGATACATACCTCTTTGAAACTGATTTATTCTAGTTCCTGATCGCGTGAGGTCTCAAAAACTCCGTCAAAGTCGCGCTTCGTCGGCCTCATTACATAGTACGCAATTCAAATTATGGGTTCCAAGATCTACAATGCATGATTATGTTCGTTGAGTAAGATGACTAAATGCGAATAATGAGTAAGTATGCAGAGAAGGTGATTACGTGAGTGTGTTTAAGTTAATAAAGCGAAAAGAGAAACATGAGGAAATGCATGCCACAAGAGCCACAAAGCACCTTCGAGAGAGGACCGAGCTACCTCAGCCGCATTACATTTGTACTTTTCCTCGGCGACTTTCGTCTCCCCCCTTTCTTTTTCGTCTTACCTGAGGCCGGAGCCGGTGTCGTTTCGACGATATCAATTTCATCGTCTGACGATTCAATGACTTGAATGGACGGGCCTCCCTCAGCAGCCTCCTTCCGCTTCGCTTCTTCTTTCTGAGCACGATCCTTCTTCCACTCAGCCGAAAGCTTTTCAATATCTGCTCGAAATCGATCACGCATATCGACTGTCTGTTCATACTTCCAATCATCCTTACGAGTCCGACTCTCGATCGGCCCCTTCCCTCGCGTCTAAAAACGGTGAACCATCAGAGACGTCGAACTAGCAGAAAACACGGCTCACGCACTCGAATGATTCGAGAATAATGGACTGGATCACTCATGAAAGTCTCCGCAAAATGAAGCAAATATAGTCCACAATCGTAAAAGTTGGGTTGGACAGGCACCTGATTCGATGGCATTAGTATCTTGTTATTCTGTCATGTATTGACATTACAATTTACCTGAGCTTTGAAACCCACGGCATCGCCAGTGTCCGACCTCATCAATTTATCCTGTGCTTCTTGTTTCAAATATCTAGCAAGACGTTCGATAGCAGGCAGACGCTCGGTGCCAAGAGAATCAAAGGTAAAAATATAGGTCCTGCGAAAAGAGGGCAAACAATCATACAACACGAAAGCCCAGCCGATGAAAGCACGCACGTATGTTCAACTTCAGGCGTTGCTATTGAAAGGTCGTCTTCGTGGTTGTCGTCCTTTGAACGATTTAACACAGGCCCCGGCCGGTTATCCCTGCGAGTGACAGCTTGACTAGGTATAGCCTTCTGCTTCCTCATTGCCTTTGTCGACATTCCGTCGAAGCTAGCGGGCGCAATTGACGCTGAGCGAGGCTCAACGTTATCGTCAGTCTGGAGAATAATCTCCCCATTGGTTCGTATCGATGATACCAAAGGATCATCCTGCATGCTCACATCGCATACAATGTCGTCAACAGGAGCATTCTTGATATGATCCAACACCATCGGTGATACTCCCCTATCGTCGACTTCCATATCAGATGCCCTCTCCGTCGGCGTCATACCAGAGTCAGATAAAGTCGTGACATCGGACATCCCATTGTCCAATGCATCAGTTTGTACGGTGGAGACTGCTCGAGACGATGGTTCAGAATCCAGGGTTTCAATTTCGACAGTACAGGAGGGATCACAAACGAGCAAGCCTTCATATACGCTTCTTTCTTCTTCGGCCTCATCCACTCGCCCGATATCGACATCGTCCGCAGAAGCCAGCGACTCTGTAGATATTACAGTCGATGGAGGCTTAGATGCAGGGTCGCCGTATGTCTGGCTAGAGGTAGAAAGAGATTTCTCGGTGGCAGAAGGAGACGGACTCGGTCGAGACGCGAACACCGATCTTAGAACACCATCAACCGTGGGTGTCTGTCCTCGAACCGCATTTGTGGGGGTAAGGATATGTTCAGGATGGTAAATAATTGCTAGGTACCAATGTTGCCTACACTTTGTGAGCAAAAAAAAAGCTATATAGGCAAATGCACACAACTTACTCCGAATCATCGTTTATAGGCACTATGATATACTTCTTGCGGAATATATTAATCTTGGCCGTCCATTTGCGCACACTCTCGTAGCCTTCATCCAGACTATGAATGAACAAAGATCAGAGATAAAATCCACTGACAATCCGAAACATACTTCTTATTGTCCAAAAGATGGTAAAAGAAAGAACTGAAAACATGCACCTGGCTTGCCAGTTCCGGATTTCTCTCCTGAAGTCTGCTAAGCCACAACCTAAAATGCATGTAACATAGTAAAGGCAATGTCCATCTCAAGGCTGCGAAAAAAAAAGCCTTACTTGAGACCGAGTTCAATAAGAGTATCGTTGAGGAACTCTCCGGGTCTGAGCCTCCTATAATCGCTGTTTTTGATATATACAGCACCTGGGACTCCTTGAGGATAGCAAAGAATTCTTTAAACTGATCAGATCGACCGTCGTGAAGACATCTCACAGATACTTGCACTTCTTCTGGATCAACAGACGGGGACCGTCGCCTCCGCGCTGAGCGGCGTAGCCCTTCTCGGGTGGCCCTGTAGACACTAATGAGACTTGTGGCGGCACAGAGTCAACGATCTCACAATGTTCGAGAAGCAGGACGTGATGACGACACTGATGTCGTCGGTAGATTGGGAGAATCCCGCGACAGTTCACCGACAACTGGTGGTAGTGCGAGATCTTCGAGAGGCACGGAACGTTTAGACGAGTCCTTGTCCGTTTCTGCTGTGTTAGACTGTCGGCGGCGAAAAATCTGATCAGCCATCTCAGCTACCCTTGATGCCTCTTCCCACACAGTCCGGCCAGCAGCTTCTCTGTAGGAGATATCAAACAATGCGAAATCTTGAATATTATGAGACATACCGAAGAACCGTAGAATTCTGTTTATGCTGTTTGAGCCAATCAACGAACATCTTGTAACTTTTCTCGAAATCCCTTCGTTTTTCAATCCGAATGATGATTTCTCCCAAGTGCCGCGAATCGCCTTGACTCATCTTGGGTAAGTTATCCACTTTTTTATTACTCGTCGAGTGCACACACACCCATGCAGAAACGATCATGGTTTCTTTGATCGAATGTTGCAGACGACTCTTTCGTTATGAGCTTCAGGATAAAAGGTTCATCTTGACAGTACTGCGTGAAAAAAATGCATTCATTCATTCATTTAAAGGTGTTGAAAGAGTGTTTATCACTTACCTCGACAGAAGAAATCTCATCAACAAGTTCGAACCAGACGACTCTCCGTCCATCCTCCCATATCGTCAATGTGTTCCATTCCCACGAGATATAACATTCACTCTGATTGTCTCTCAGCTCAGCACCGAAATACCACTCCTCCACCCATAGTTTCTTGGGTGTCCGCAAAGAAACGACAAAAGGAGTCGGAGCCATCGTTTCATCTACAAGAAAACCCTCTTGGCGCGTCGAATTCTATGCAGCAGAGCATGCATGCGTCATAGTTTATCTATATGAAATGGATCCATATACACACTTTGCTCTTCATCGAGTTCTTGATACCCCTCCTCCTGTTTGACACTTTCATCTTTCTAAGATCCAGATGGTCGATTTTCTTGTTATTCCTCGTCTCTATATGCCGAACTATCTCCTTGACATGGCCCTGGAGGAGGTGCGGTGCTGGTGCTGGTGCTGGTGCTGGTGCTGATAGGGGTGGTGGCGGTGGCGGCGGGGGTGGGGGCGACGGCAACGAAGAATCAGAGATGGGATCAGACGACAAACCGACCTGTAACTCCAACGCCCTCGTCGCGTCTCCGTCTTTGATCTGGCGTGGCCCAGAAGCCTGCATAGACGAACGAACATACTCGGGCTCGTCGCTGTCGTCGTCGTCGTCGTCGTCGTCTCCTTCGTCGTAGACCCGAAATCGCGGGGGGGACGGTCGGCGCTTGGACAGGTAACTCCCCAATGGCGAAAAATCCGTACTCGGACCGGCGTCGATACCTTGTTTCTGGTCGAAGAACTGTATATCCGTGTCGTCAGAAGATTCGAATGCACGTTTCTTGGTAATTTGGGCCTTGATTGATAATGAACGGATGAACGAACGAACGAACGGATACTCAGCCATTAGGTGAGTGAAATTGTGAAATGGCGTCATTTGACTAACCGACGGCATAGCTTGATCGTCATCCGTATCAACCACCTCGATACACGGCGTGAACTTGGCTCTAGACGACGATGCGTGATTGTTCATCGGTGTACCTAGACGATAGACGATAGATCGAGAGAGGGGGGGAGAGAGAGAGTCAGGCATATGTAAAGACACTCAAAACTACCAGAGAGAACATATTCACTCGCCTCGGCCCAACACATACGAAGAGGAAGAAGAATCACGACTCGCGCTCTTGTTGTTGCTGTTGCTGCTGTTGTTAACCTTCCGCCTCTTGGTGGGTGGTAACAAACTCGAACTCGATTTCGTCAACACCTGTCTCGCAGTCACATTATCCCTTCCCAGATCCGCCCTCGTGAACCCATGGCCGCTCTGTTCCCTCCTCTATTATGCGAGACGAAAATAAGCAATTGACCGGAGTCGAAGGAAGGAAGGGATGTTACATACAGCACTTTGATTCGTCGGAGGTTTGATGATCGTCGGTTCCCTGTTCCAACTATGTACCCCAAAAACACGACGACGACGAGCAGGAACAGGCGTAGGGGAGCACGAGCAACGACCAGCGAAAACCAAAAGACAGCAAAACAAAATCCAAAAACGCACATCAGATCTTCATTACATCCAACCTCACAAAAGAAAAGAAAAAAAAGAACGTAAAAGGGTACATACACTTTGCCTTTAGCACTACTTGACGCGCTGCCGAATGTGGATTTGGAGGGGGGCATGCCCTGTACGGCCTCTAGCATGTTACGCTCTCCCTCGCCGAACATATGGCGTCGATCTCGAGCGGGGCGGGGAGCGCGGAGTGTGGAGAGCGGAGAGAGGAGAGAGAGGAGAGTGGAGTGGAGTGAGGAAGTGAGGCGTCTCGAAAAGGTAAATCAATCAAATCAATCAAAAAAGCGCACTGCATGCACTGCGACCCCAAGCGCTCAAGGGCGAGGAAAGAACACAAGTCCGACACCAAACACCGTAAAACAGTTTCACCAAGCAAGTTCAAGTTGATAATTCGTCCCTAGGCTATTTATTCGCCGCGGTTCTGTGCTTGTTCACAACCTTAAAGGCAAAGAGACGAGGCATAATCTACACCTGAACGAATGAATGGCGTGACTCTGTGGCGCTTTCAGTCAGTCGTTGACCCCGCGATTCAAAATCGTCAAAGTAATATATATGTAAATATATATATCCAACAAAATCCGCGTAACAAATACAAAATTATTCATGACAGAGGGGGGGGTGGTTGTGGTGGAATACAAGCAGTAAAAAATAGACGAAATGGCTCTAGTCATGGGCATAAGGAGTAGGGGTACAGCGGTATAACTAGTGAAATCCGGAAATCTCGCCTGGATATCAATAGTCGGTATAAAAATGGCGAGGTAACATAACAGTTTTAGTCATGAATAAAAGGAGCCTCGAGAGGGTTTTAACATCCATTATACAGTGAGTTACGAGGAAAAGTATGATTTGCCTGTGCCCACGTTGTGAGATTCGGATTGCTATATGCATTTAGGTGTCTAATGTAAATGACATGCTCAGTCCATCGGGCACATGTAAAAAAAAAAATTGCACATACTTTTGGATATACGCAGACGTAGGATGATCCGGAGGATCGCAAGTGATACCATTCTTCGTACCTTCTCGCTGGTACACCCGGACGTAGTCAACGTACATCTTTGAAGGAAATTGCAAATGTTTCCAATCTTGCCTTTGGAACCCAGGAGATATACCCAGATTCAGAACCAGATACTGTTCAAACTTTGGTTATGTACCTGCCAAATCTGAAAGAGAGTGACGAACCATCGGTTCTTCCGGTATAAGTCGATTACTGACTTGTGATACGGGATCAGCTCCAACGGTGGCAGAAGTTATGGTCCATGTTTCAGCGCCACCACTGTACCAAGTGATATAACCATTCTGACGCTGATTCTTGTCAAAAAACCACTCATAACCATAAGCAGCATATCCCGCGTCGTTGTAGTTTGCGCTATCGACAAAAGAAACGGCGGATACAGCCTGTTGGAACACACCGCCCTTGTAGGTGTTGAAGCTCGTGAGGTCGGCGTTGTTTATGGTGGTGGCGGGGGACGCGTTGTTGAACTGGTACTGGTAATTGTATGGCGCGCATTGGTAGCTTTGAGATACCTGCCCCCGGAACACGCTGACATCGACCTGAGCTTCAAGGATATCAATCTCGGGAACACCGCGTCCATCGGACACTGAAGGTCCAGGATGGTCAGAACCTGGGCATGTGCAAGCAGACAGTCGTTGGCCGGGAAGGAAGCTGAGTGGACCGCCGTCAGGTGATCCGGTAGCAGCTGCGGCAGGGGTACCATCACGTGCGGTTTGATTTGGGAAAGTACCAAGATCGCACGAATCATAACTGTAAGGCCACATGCCTTCGGTTGTCGCACCGTAGCCGGCTCTTCCCTGCACAAGTATGCATGAGGTTTTGTATGGATTAGGGCAGAATACGATGGACTGACAAGATTACCCATTGACCATGCTCCGGGCCACAAGCCAGGTATTTGTGCGCTCCCGGGTAGACTTACGGAAACCTCGACATAGCCAGTGTTGAAACACAGCTTATTCCATGATTGCATCATACCTTGGATTTGTCAGTTGGATACGGGTTGAAAAGAAAGAACTGACCACTCTTAAAGTTGAGATCGTGAAAGGTCTCTTCAGTTAGGGTGATCACCAATTTGCCATTCTTGGTTGTGATAGCCTAAGAGACGGATTTATCAGTGTTTCCAAGAGGAGAAGAAGCGGCCATACATCAGGTGAATACCACTCTAAATCACCTGTGGGCCTGAGAACGAGTGAGTTTGGTGCATAAAAGGCGAAAATAGGGTCAAGGGTACCAATAGTGGAGGTCCACGGCCTCCCAGAAGGGGTCGTCTCCGGGATAGAAGGAGCGACCATCAGTATTGAATTCGTCACTGAAAACGAGGTTGTACTTTTTCCCGTCGGAACCAATGCGAGTGAGAGCAGATTTGGGTGTTTCTGAATCGATCAGTTTTGGCATTCCCGGCAAGTCGGGAATTTGGCCCGTGCCATTGATTCCGCCGAGGTTGAAGCCTGGGGTTGGTGATGTTTGGTGGGTAAAGTGATAGATTACGGGAAAACCAGCGAAGAGGGCGATGAGACCAACGATGAGGATAACGAGGGCGCTTGCGTTGAGCCAGCCTCGTAGGGAAAATAGGGTGAATGAGATGTCGTCGAGGCCGTGAATGTCTGGATTGTGGAGTGCGTCGTCGAGATCGGGGTCCTTGTCCCATAGATATTGGGGAACGGTGGACGTGTTTTGTACGGGGGGTTTTTCTGGGGGGAGTGCCGAGTGTTCTGATGGAGTTGTGCTGAATCTGTTGGTGTTGTATACGCCGGCGTCTCTGCCGTTGTCTGGATGGTACTAGGGGTGTGTGTATGTTGGATTAGGAGAGGACGAGGATGAGAAAATGCGTACTGAGTAAGGCCCATAGCCGCCACCGATGGCTCCAGATGCAACGCCAGCAGCGATTGCGCCTCGACCAGCCTGTAGATGTGAGCTCATGTTCCTTGTAGGACTCTGAGGGACGGCAGCATAGCGGGACATGGTGGATGAGGTATGGGAAAGCTGCGGGAATTGCCGGTGATGGGTATAAAGGAAGGGGGAGAGGGATTTGAGGAGGCAATGAGCAATTTGCGCGGGCAGCGTGTTGTAATCGCGTCGCTGTTTCTGCCCGAGTCCGTGTCAACGCCGACATGCCCGAGCCCTGCGTCGCTGCGTCCCCGCATCGATCCTTTTGGCACCGCACAGCCGCCCAAAACGCCCAGCAGCAGCATCGTCGATGATCTCACCGACAAATCCCGCAATCCGACGTCTGCCCTCCGATCCCCCGCCCACGACTGCCCGCCAATATCTCCGCCCGAATCCTGGCACATCGAGCCAAATTCACACTGCAACGGCGGCCTCAAGAATGCCGTCGACAGTCTCGGCACAAAACTTTCCCGCAAACTCTGGGTCGGCACTCTCGGCACATCCACCGACGCCTTCTCCCCCGCCCAGCGCGCCGCAATCCAGCTTTCAATGTCCGCCCGCCCTACCCACCCTAGTCTCCCCGTTTGGGTCCCCGATGCCGAGTTCTCCAGCTGCTATGCCGAGTTCTGCCACCAAGTCCTCTGGCCATGTCTCCACTACGCCATCCCCGACGCCCCAAAGACTAAAATGTTCTACGAGAGCGCCTCTTTTAAGCAGTACGTCGCCGTCAACCATCGCTTCGCAGACGCCATCATCGCCGCCCACCAAGACGGCGACATCATCTGGGTAAACGACTATCATCTCATGCTCCTCCCTGCCCTCTTGCGCTCCTCTCTCCCCTCAACCACCCCCATCGGCTTCTTCATGCACGTCGCCTTTCCCTCCAGCGAGATCTTTCGCTGTCTCTCTGTCCGCCAGCACCTCCTTCGTGGCGTCCTCGGCGCTGATCTCATCGGTTTTCAGACTGCAAACTATGCCAGGCATTTCAGGCAGACCGTCCATCGCATTCTCGCCTACGAGGCCCTCCCAAAGGGCATTATGGTCGTAGACGGTGACGGCGCTGCCGGTGAGGAAATCCCCGGCAAGGACGGCCAGAGGGCCAGGGGTCGTTTCGTCGATGTCGGCGTCTTTCCCGTTGGAATCGATGTCGGCCAGTTAAAGCTCAAAAAGTAAAAATCATCTTTTGTCTTGGCTTTGTGTCTGCTGATCGTCGTCCTAGGGAAGAACCAGAAGTCAAAGAATGGATACAGCTCCTATCCCAGCGCTATGCCGGCATGAAGATTGTAGTGGGCCGAGATAAGCTCGACGAGATTCAGGGCGTAAGACACAAGATCAAGGCATTTGAGTATTTTCTCGAGCGTCATCCCGAGTTTCAGGGCAAGGTCCGCTTCATCCAAACGTCTACTACATACGCACTCTTCTAACTACCTCACCCACAGGCCCTCCTCATACAAATCGCATTGCCGACCCAGAGTCCACATGCCCATACGCCCTTGCACCCGCTACCCGAGGCACCTGACGTAACAGAGGCCATCGCGCGCATCAATGCCCGCTTCTCAACACTCACGTACGTCCGTCCTCCTTTTTCCTGTGCATACTTACCAAGTATACCGCACAGATACCAGCCCGTCGTGTTTCTGCACACTCAAGATCTCACTTTCAGCCAGTACCTCGCGCTCCTGAGCGTCGCAGACGCTTTCATCGTCACCTCCCTCCGCGAGGGCATGGCACTGCGCACCCACGAGTTTGTCGAGTGCCAGGAGGGGAGGTACAGGCCTTTGGTGTTGAGCGAGGTACGCCCCCCCCCCCCCCTCAAATCTCATGCACGCGCTTATCTGGGTGCAGTTTACGGGAAGTTATAGTTATAGCGGGTTCAGAAGCTGTATTGCGATTAATCCGTGGGACACGAGGGGTACAGCCGATGCCATTAATCAGGCGCTGACAATGAGCGATGAAGAGGCGCATATGCGTTGGGAGGTGCGTTTTTTTCCTCTACTTGGGTTACATACATCTCAAACAAAACAACGCATAGGATCTACACAATCACGTCACGACGCAGACTGCGCAAGCCTTTGTCACGACGTTCCTCAATCGGACGCTGCGCGCGCATGCAGAGGATCTGGCGCCGCACGCGGAGGTGCAGGTGCCGAGACTTGATTTGGGGAGGGTGTTGCCGAGGTATAGACATTCGAGGAGGAGGCTCGTGTTGGTTGATTTGGAGGGGACGTTATGGAGGAGGGATCTGAGCAGGGAGGGGTTAGGGAGGATGGAGGATGATTATAGGCGGGGTAGGCAAGAGAAGGAAGGGGAGAAGCCTTTGGTTGAGGTGCCGGAGGAGGTGTTGGTGTTGCTTGAGAAGCTTGTGGCGGATGTGAAGAATGAGGTTTGGTTGCTTAGTGGGTTGAGGGCTTGTGGGTTGCTTGAGAGGATTGGGTGGCGTGTGCCAAAGTTGGGGATTGTGTGAGTGTTGCGTTTGTGATAGTTATGTCGGCTGACTGATGACCTATCGTAGTGCGGAGAATGGATGTTTCATCAAGACTATCAAGGGCATGCAGAAGTTGACTAGGTCGTCCTCGACGGGATCTAGGACCCCGCCCGTGCCGAGGAGGAATATAGCGAGATTGATGCATGAGAGGAGTGTGTCGAGCGGTGCGGCGGGTATCGGCGCAGGCGCCGGTGGTGACACGACGGCGGGGGAGTGGGTGAACATGGTGGCGAATTTTAATCTGACGTGGAAGACAGCGTGTTTGGAGATTTTGCATTATGTGAGTGTACGCCTCGCCTCTCTTTTTTTTTTTGTCGCTGATTGTCTTTAGTTTGCGGAACGCACGCCTGGGAGTTTCATCGAAGAGCGGGATGCGTCGATTGTGTTCCGGTTCTGGACGGGGGCTATGCCGGTCGAGGGGGTCGCTGAGGATCCGAATAGGATATGGGCGAGGAGGCAGGCGGCGGAGGCGCAGAACCATATCTTCGATAGGTACGTATCTCTGTCTCTGTCTCTCTCTCTCTCTCTCTTTCCCACCTCGCTCATGACGCGGACGCCCAGTCTCGGCGAGCAATACGGCCTCCGTATCATCCCCGGCAAAAACTCATTCCTCGTACTTCCAAACAACGTCTCGCGCTCGACCGCCGTGGGCGCGATATTGCACCCCGGCGGGCCCGCGCCGAGGACGTGGATGAGCCCCGATATTTTTGGTGCGGATGCGGCGGTACAGGGCGGGGCGGGGGCGGCGGGGGATGTGGATTTTATTTTGGCGGTGAGTGGGGATGAGAAGTTGTTGAGGAGGTTGAATGAGGTGGATGGGGCGGAGACGTGTTCGACGAGCGGGAGGGGAACGGATGCGAGGTGGAGGATTGAGCCCGAGCCGAGGGAGGTGTTGGGAGTGCTGGGGGGGTTGGTGGGGTGTGTGGGGGATGGGTGAGCGTGGAGATGAAAGCTGGATGATAGATTGATTGGCTGATTGATTGACCCGACTGACTGTGACTGGTTTACTTGTTTTGTGGAAGGAAACGGATTTCATTTGTGGAATTTCTGATTATAGATGGTGTTACCGGATTGTGTACGTGTATACGTATGTGCATTGTTGTTACCACTGTATGTACTACTACTATTGCCTTCTGATGATGAATAGAATCGATACCTATGGAAATGTAGAAACGAATTGCTCTTTGAAGTAAAATTCTTAGAGACTCGGGTTTTGGTGAACTGAATACATCTGGGAAAGGTAAGAGGAATGAATGTTCGTTGAACTGGAATTGTCAATGTCGACACTTTTCGTTACTTAACCATTGTCTTCGACGTCATTTTCAACCATCAATTTCCTCAGCATCCGCTTCATCCTTCGTAGGCCTGGAAAACGTGAGCACCCAACGCGGCGAATCACCAATAACATTGTAGACTTGTTTTGAGCAGCCAATAATCTTTATTCTCATAACGCCGGGCGAGTGTCGGATTTCATTTGACTTTGTGTGGTAAGGACCTCGCGTTCATGGACGATGCGCATGACTTCACCCAGGTGGCGATTTGCTAGATTTGGTGTGTGCCAGAGCGTTTGGCGTGCTAGTCTGAGGTTGTTTTCATTTGCTCTGAACTGCGTTAACCTTTCCTGTCCACTTGGCTTTTTTTTTTTTCTCTTTCCGGCCTGGATCACCCGTCGACTTCGGCTTGGCCGCTTGCATTTGATCAGGGGTTAGGAAACCAAGCTCCATCAGGATGGTAATGTATGGGCGTTGTTCGGTCCGAAGGCGTGAAAAGTTGAAAGATCTCATGGGCATCGATGAAAGTGAATTCGTTTCCGATGCGATCTTTGATTTGAGCAAATATGCCACTGAGAGACGAATCGCTCGGGACAGTCCTGGGCGCGACGGATCCAGATGGGGAGAAGGTCTGCAGCCCACAACACACACACACAATAGCCTCCAGCCCACCAAGATAAGTCACTGCTGGTGCTAGAACCTGGTTTCCAAGAGAAAAAGGGTCAATCGTGAGCGAATTTGGGTATTATTATGGTAAAATATGTACTTACACCTCAGTGGTGAAAAGAGCACTGAGGTATGGTGAAAAGAAATGACAGAAAACATACGAAAAGATTGTACCGTCATGGCCATCTCAGGTAACCTCGACAAAGGCTGTTTCCACAACTTTATACTTGTGTCCCAGCCAAGCCTAGTTGATGAGATCGTCGAACACTCCAAGATGACTTGAATGAACTTTCTTGGTTCCTGAAGAAACGTTGAAGTAATGACCGAGAAATTGATCAGTATCTCCCACGGCATTCTGATATTCAAATTCATTGTCAACCATCCTCTTCACGTCTTCTGCCAGTATTCGCGCTGCAGTAGTTTGGACAGTAAGACAAGGTTTTAATGATGGTGTGTCTAAAGCAGGAATGAATGAATGATTATTTATGTCACCTTGATCCAGCATCACGATAAGGGACGATGGTGTTGGATTATATGGAGAAGACAAACGACTTACTCTGAGTGTCAAATATAAGGCCCTTCCTTTCAAGTTCTGTATAAACAGATTCTGGGTAGCCGACACGTGCGGTACCTTTGAATACTCTATAGATCGCTCTCGGTCCTGTTCTGCGTTAGGAAAGAGCAAGATGCATAATACGTCTCAGTATCGGAAGATCATCACTCCCGTAGTTTAGGCGTTGACGGATGCGGGAAACGGCAAAGGTAAGAACAATTGTAAGGGAATAACCACGTGGAGACAGAGGTACTTTCTATACTTGTCCGAACCAGTCTAAAGAAAAAGTACCTTGTTTACCACTGTACGCCTAGTCCCTTCGGCTACAATTATCCAATATTTTATGAGCAGAGTTCCATAGAGTCCGACAATCTGACCTACAACAGACGCGCTATCCAAGCGAAATAAAAGGAGAAAAGATGAGCTATATTTGGGTCAGGAGTCATCGCACAAAGGACACGAGTTGTTGTGTGTGGGGGGGGAGACCGGGTCATTTCCGAATGAGACTTTTCTTGCCCTTCGGAAAAACTGGAGGTCTTGTTAAGTTTTAGGTTGTTATTTCAACAGTCCTCATTTCAATTAACGTGAGCCCCAGTGTATCAAGCTGGAAGTGTAGATTACCAGAGCCAGAGCGCAAGAACTTGAACAAACTTGCACCAGGGCGATCACAATGCGCCACCCACAAACGCAAATACCCGGTCACGTGTTCGGGGCTTCAATCAGATCTTTAGTGCGAATGTCCTTGGCTCCGGTGTTGCCTCATGCAATGGACGTAGACGACGGACAGGGCATTGGTGGGGGATTCTGAGGGGGAAGGGGTGACGGCAAAGAGGCCGCTGATGCTAAGATCGGAAGGGCACGCTGCACAGCCTGCTACCCTCGTCATTCACAATGCAATCCTTCGCACCTTGGCGTGATAGTCGGAGTGCCAATGTGAGAAGGGTTATCATGGCTCATGCTCGTGGGACTAGGGGGCGAACAGATGGTTCTCCCAATTGATGGGTTATCCAGCACGACAAACGGTATCGGCATGGCACGACACAATCAGGGCGTTGGCACGACGTGGCACGACAAGAATCAGGGGAAAGTCGTGCAAACATCATGCCAGTGAGTCAAGCGATGTGCCGCTCCGCCTCAAAGAGGCTGACGGACCTTATTTCTTTATCGGCATATTGAAGACAATGGCATATGACAACTCCGAATGGAGCATAATAGCTCGTGCAAACATCATGTATGAGTCAAGTGATGTGCCACACCGCCTCAATGAGGCTGACGGGTAGGTAGGTCGGTGAACAAATGAGTTTACTGCATGAAGTTGCAAGCTTGCCTTATGATTGATACCGATTATTTGCTGCTATAAGAAGAGTTCCGGGCCAGTGACTACCATCGACCCAGAAGTTTAACTCTGCTGAGTCCTTCAAATCTCCGAATCGCTGAGTCTATCATGCAGAGCTTATTTTCCGGTCTCCTTGAGGTCGCTGCAGCTAAAGCCGAACGCCACCAGAATAATCCAGAGCTCAGTGAGTTGCTTTTTCTTATTCACCTAGATTGTTTAGATATTGATTCTACTTCGTGTATGATAGGGGAAACTGTCTCAATGACGATTTCAGACGGAGTTCGAGGATGCTATATCAAATCCGTCCTCGTTCATGGGTCAATAAACGTGAAGGGGGGCTATGTCCATTGGCGTCTGTACTTCCAGTTGACTCAACCCACCTCATCGTCAGCATCCGTCGAATTCAATTCTCAGAAGAGGTTGGTGGGTGGAATTACCAACCTCTACATCACCGAACGCCTCTATGAAAGCTCAACACGAGCTGATTCCATTGGTTCATACCTGATTCCTTTCGTGAGACACAACGTCACGGTGCAGAACATCATCGACTTACTCCTGAGCCCCGGAAAAACGAGGGACAAATACAAGCTGAGCGAGGGAGGCAGCGGGTGTCGCTACTGGTGCAAAACTGTCGTCGATGATCTTGTACAGAATGAGATCATCGCTCACAATTACCCCCATCTGCTCGAGAAGTTCTTCTTGGACCTCCATCGTCAACATGGGAATGAGTGGATTCCCTACCCTATACACCAGGGGACCTTCTATTGAATGCCAAGGTTAGTCCTGCACACTCTATGGCTAGACTTTTGATCACGCGACAAAACGAACAGAAACCTACCCATGAACAGTATTTTCTAGTGATATCGTCGCCTTGTATTTTTTTTCTGATTTCGAATCTCATGTCCTGCGAAATATATCGCCATGATCACTTAACGTTTGACAACTTTGCCTTCGAGTTTGCTGTTCGAGATCAGCTATGAGTTAAACATGTAGCAAGCAATTACGCAGTGATACTAAGACTCCATGTTGACCAAATTTCTTACAAGAAATGTGCGCAACGTTGGCAAAAACCATCGTGTGATCTAAACTTCACCAGCGTTTTGCGTCTGGTCTGTGGTCCAGATTGATATCAATGCCTACGTTGAATGAAAAGCCGAGAATCTCAAAGAAGAAGTCAAAATCAGTCATTGAGGGCTCGGATTTTGCTTGCGAAGTAAGGTTTTGTTACGGCTTTAAGTTTTCAGTTACGCGATCATATGGCGGAAGGCTTCGTTACGACTGTTCACTTACGCGATCATATTGTGGTACTTATATTTGCGCTAGTTACGTGCAACGAACTTTCAAGTCAAACAGACAAGAAATGAACGAGCTCGAGCCCGCAAAAGGTTTGAGGCCCGTGCTCGTCAACGAAGATAGTGTAAAGATGGCTGCAAAGCATGTCGATAACCGATGCGTGGTTCCGTGGTCGCGATGATAAATTGCTCTGAAGGCTTCTAGTGGAATCTTACACTTCTCGGACGTGGCGCACGCATCCCTTGCATCTTCAGCCCATCGGACTCCTAAGTCGCTTTGGATCCCACAAACATGTCTGTTCTGAACTTGATATTTCTTATATCATGCTTGAACTTCAATTTCTGGTCTGAAAAGGAGGGACAACCTGATCAGTATAAGTGTCAAATGGCGGGACAAATGGGAATCCAGTGAAAAGAAGCTGTAGACGGGTTATTAGACCTTCCCTCAATAGGGGTGAATAACTGATACGCGTAGAGAGTCGCTGGCTGCTCGATTGAAGTTCCTGGAACACATACTTGGATGCCACCACCGCTAATTTATAAGTCAATTAGTCATGCTTTGCAGCTACATCTATATGATGTTCAAGGAGGAGCTGAAGATTATTGTACCACTGAGCAATGGTACAGCTTAGTCCTTGACAAAATGCATCCCCAGCGCTCCCTGATCTCTCACTGAAGGATAAAGAGGAAGATCATATACATACCTTTTTTGTCCAAAACAATCAATCCCTGGCTGCATAGAACATGTCCTTAGCTATTAGTTAGCGGAGGTAGGTATCATATTGAGTTCGCGAGCCCTGGCACTGGACAGCATCACATGACCTTTCAAACAAGGCCTGGGTAAAGTCTAGAAGCTGGACAGAGATTGCGATACAAAGTTGTAAGGGGGCTGTGAGGAAAAGTCCACCGCTGACAAGGACTTGAAGAAGGTCTTTGCAGCTGCACTAATGCACTGATAGCTTCTCAAAGTCTAATAAGAGTTTTTGAGATGGCAACGGAGAAAAAACAACAACCCAGCAACTCGCAGTCTTGAAATAAACATACAACCTTGCTTATCTTCATGGTACAACCTCTAATGCAGGACCTTGCTTCTCCTCATGGTTTTTGAAGTGTATTCTGTTAGAAATGCAGACCTAAGTAGACCGAATATAAGTATAGATCCTCAGTCTCGTATAAATGACTATTATTTCACTGTACCTAAGTAGACCGAATATAAGTATAGATCTACTTGTCCAGTAAGTATCATGTCATAAATAAGTAATGTTGGTTGCTCACCCTCAGTCTCGTATAAATGACTGAGGGTGTTATTCGTATGGTACTCGTTATATATACGTGCGTCCGTAGACAATGGTCATTGTCAGTCTAAAGCGATCGGTGGCCAGGGCCAGGCAAATTATGTGATAATGTGATATCGGATGTGATATTGAGGAGTGTGATGTGGTGAATGTCGATCTCCAACATATTCAAGAAGAGGAGTGGCGAGATGAGTCAACGCATCGGCCCAGTTTGAGTAAAGATTATTTTCTGACTCCATTGAGCCCCATGCGTCATGGGTGACGATCTTCTTGTTTAGTACTAGCAAAAGTAGTAGATAAATCTTGAGGGAATAGGTCTCCTTCATTAACAGATATTGACTGGGCTTCTGAGTCGCCTGCATCAATGAATGATTGGCTTTCCTCAATACTAGAGGTGACAGTTGGGAGTGGGAGTTCTTTGTTTTGAGCCCGCCTTAAAAATTCATCTACCTTTGCCCTGAGCCGTTGAATATCGACCTCCCATCCAAGTTGAACAGGAGTAGTAGTTTTCTTCTTGTTCGACATTTTATTGGGCTCGAAAAATGGTTACCTAGGCCTCTAGCAGCCGGCTCTTGAGTGTGCATTGGTAATTTAGACAATGGCATTGTCAGACGTGAGCAATGGACTTACATCAGAAACAGTCATCAGGTCACGGGAAGGATGTTGGATGCTAAGGGTTACCGCAAGCCATACATTGAATTTCCGAGAGCCAGGGACAATTAGACGACTCCGTGAGCGAGATACTTACGTATAACGGACACTTTTACTTACCCTACCTCAGACGTCATTCAAATTCTGTCTCATCAATAGGCGCAGTCGAATACACCGCATAGACCGAGGATTTCACTCTTATTCTGTGTGGAACCATAGATTAACCTGGGGTCCGGTTTGCGCCAAATGAGGTTCAGTGGAAGAGTAGTAAAAACGGGATAGGAGATCTCACGAGGTTTCTATTGAGCCATTTTTGAGGGTGAAAGATCTTCAACATTGCATGCAGCAGCTCGATAATTTGACGAGACCATCTAAATCAGCTCTTGTTCAGGGCTGCTTCAAGTCCCAATTCCGCGACCTCAAAATTTTCAGGGAAAGACTCATTGCAAGACCCAATTTTGGATGGGATGCCCCAATGCGAAAGGCACTTAATTTTGGATAGTTCCTCTGACGCTGGATTGTCTCAACTGGTTCTAATAAAATCCACATCCTCTGCCTGTCCGACTTCGTTCAAGCCTCTCCGAGGATTTGAGCAATCGATAGTATGAATTTGTGCTTACCACTTCATCTCGAAAGGCAAAAACTTGCTGAAGGGATCATCCAGATCTGAATTGTTGATGTTGTATTGATTCTGCTAATGAATCAGAGGGTGCGGTAAAAGCCTTTCTACTGACTCTTATCGTATTGATTGTTATTGATTGGCCTCAGATAATGAGATTTGTTGTGACCGTAGACTCATCAAAATCTGGTTGGAAAAATTGCCTGTGTGGCGTGATGAGTCGAAACGAAATTTCTGCACGCTGTAGCGCTTATGCTTCCTGTGTTGCCCATGCTTCCTGTGCTGCCCATGCTTCCTGTGCTGCCCATGCTTCCTGTGCTGCCCATGC
>QGOB01004075.1:0-33046 GCA_003313055.1 Termitomyces sp. MG145 | reverse complement strand
AAAACGATCAGCCCATCCATCGACAACGACATGAGCTCTATCCTCACTGACTGGTGTCGTCCCCTTTGCGAGATTACCTGCAGAAGGAAAGTGGAGGCACATATGCAACAGGTGAGTCTTGACCTCTTCTAAATTATACAAAGGCCTTTTCAAATAATGCTGCCCAGCAAGACATCTATGTAATGAAGATGAATCATGGTAAACAGTGAGACAACATAGTGAAGATGAATAGAGGTTGAATCTATCAGTCTATCAAAAAAAAAAGGTGATAGATAGGAAGATTCTTGTACTTTATGTGAAATTCAAGATACTGAGCCAGATGCTGAACAGAGAGGAATAGTTGGGTAATAGTGGAAAAAGATAGTTATAGCTAAGAAACAGCCTAGAAAACTCCAGGAATATAGGTTCAGCATGGGCTGTGTCATAGAGTGGAAGGAATAGAGTGATGAACAAAGAACTGTGATGCAGAACAGTGCAAAACAGAGTATTGTTGTCAAGCAGTGATTGAGAAAAATCCAACAAAGTAAATAGTGCCAAGTATTGTAAGATAGATTAATGTTGTAACAATTATGCAGGTGCTGTGAGAGAACCTTTGCTTGGATCTATGTAAAACAAGGTATTACTGGATACCACAAGTCAAAGCAAGTCCAACAGTGCAAGACTTTCTGGAAATGATGTTATGGTGAGATATCCTCAAAACATTAAAAAAATTGTAAAAGTGTAATCCAGGAGTGAAGAAAAGAGAGTTGGGGGTCATCCAAATATGAACAGCACCTTAGAAATGAAGGGAAGAGGGTGAAAAAAGAATTGAGGCAGACCATGCACTCCCTTCCAAGATATGACTCAATGTTTCCTGATGACATCTACCTCATCCACCTCAAACTCCTTTCATCCAGCTCTAAACCTCCTTCAATCCTTCGAACAAGGAAAGAACCTTTGACAGGAAGAAAAAAGGTTCTAAGGAGTCTAGTAAGTTAGTCAGCACCACACCATCTCAAAGTTTACAGACTTTTTCTCATTTCGTTTTATGTCTCACAATTATAGATCTAGTCTTAAGTTCTGAAGCATATCTCTAACACTTAATTTACCTTGTTCAAAACAGTTAAGTTTATGTTGTCTAATTCTACAAAAGTTGAGAGAAAAATAGTGATTAAACAAGCCTTTAAAGAACCATGGAAGTGACCATTCCTCAACATTCATACTTATTCTGATTAAATAAGATTTGTAAGCTTTGTCTCCGAAGAATTGGGCTGTTGATTTTTGTAATCACATGGTGCCCTCGCTCCAATATAGGCGATTGAAACTCCGAAGCACAAGGTCATACTGTGTCCACGTTAATGAGTCATCACTGAGTTGGTAAACCCTACAGTCCTATGTAGCCGCAATTGACATAGAAACGTGCTGAGAGGCCTTTTTTATACACTAAGACGCAGTCATACATCAATACGATATTATCGGAATTTCTAATCCGGCAGCCTTAGCAACTCTGACTATGTTCTCAGCCTGAAGAAAAGTTCAAGCTATCTAGGTGTTACGTCCGGAAGGAGGACAATTACCTGTTTTAACATTGGAGCGTCCACCATCTCTCCTTCGAGGCCGATGGCACCTTTGGCTGCAGTGTGAGCTGCTTGCATGCCATGTAGGATCTTAACCGCCCGAAGGATCTCTGAAGATGTCCGCTTAAGAGTACGGAAGAAAAAAAGAAGTAACATACCCTGGGTTGTCGGCACAAATGTGGATTGTATTATATCCACCTGCGCGGGATGAATCGCTTGCTAATGAAAACTGTCAAAGTCTTCATCTAGGGTAAACGGTAAGACCTCAAACTTTGCCAGTGAAACCAAGCTGCCTTCCGTCCATACACTCGTCCCGGAGATAGTCGGGATCCTTGTAATTCACACAAACCTTACAAACGGTTTCCGTGAGCTTGTAAATGAAGATGGATCAAAAGTCTTACCATGTCTATCGCCTCTAGACCAAACGTTTTTGCACAAATGACGATCTGAGAGCGGGTGAACAAGAGTTCTCGGCGAGATGGAGTACGAATGATGGACGTATCGGCGCAGTCTTGGAAAGAGGTCGGTCACACGGGTTAGAAATGAAGAGATTGACTTTACAATCCTCAGCAGCAAACTGGATTTTTTAGTGCATGATCAAACATACTAGTAGCTATCTCACCAGAAGTGCAGTTATCCGTCCGCCTTGCGCAACTCCGTGATCTGACTGCCACGTAGCAATCTCACCTAAGTTATACATTGCCCTGGCACTCTCAATGCTTGGCACTATATTCAAAGGGGCTTCTAGAGATGTTTTTCTTGAAACTTCGGAAACAGCAGACGATGCGTAGTGGAGGTCTTTTGCCGAGTGGATCTTGGGCAACACCAGTGTGCTCACAACACCTGATCCAATCTGAAGAATATAAACGTGAGCATAATTATGTTGTAGACAAGGACTCACGACATCGACTATATCTTCATAGAAAAATGGTGCACTTATGTCGTTGACACGTACGGCAATGCGCCGGTGATCAGGGAGACGCCTTCCCTGCGAAGCTACGATGAACTTCGAAAACGTCCCAATCATATAAATCCTACTTTTAGAAAGTGAGCAAGCCTAATCCTTGCATCTTTCTTGTCGGTAGGTGAAGGTGAGACACTGTCTTCCAGGTCGTAAATAATCATATCAGAGTTTGTCATAAGAGACTTGTCAAGCATATGCTCAGACGAGGAGGGGACATAAAGATATGAGCGCCGCAGGTTTCTCGCTAGTTCTGGCATTGAATTTAACTGGCGGGCATGGTGAACGCAAGACTTTGAAGCCCTCCGCAGGCAGTGTCGAACGTAAAATCTCAACATTATCGACGCAGATCAGGCACATGCACTGCCCAGGTGATCGAGATGATGATGACGGAGGATGATATTTGTTTATTACGGCAAAGCTACAATGCAGAGCCAAAGGGCGGGGGTAAAGTAGGCTAGTACTCTACTCAGCTTGTGGATATTATACTCTATGTCCGTCTTTTTTTCCCCGTGTCTTGTTGTTATAGATATTTCCTCGCAGATTTTGCTTTGGCGTTTACAGTAGCTCGGTCACAACCGGGTGTTCGAGATCAATTGAGGTTGTCGGCCTTTGCCGGCGTCCGTAATTGTATGAAATTTACTTCCGAGTACATGATTTCAGTTCGGAAACGTTCTGAAATGCCCCAGCAGGTTTTAAAAATGCAGACGTGGCAAGCGTGGTAAAATGGCAGAGCATTTGTCTTAAAGAACAACCTCTGAGCCGAACTCGAGCGCCGTTTGCAATGGGGATTCTACCTCTGGTTTGGCAGATACTCGTATTCGCTACTACCTTCGTGGTCGCTTGGCAGGCAAAGAGAAGATTATCGAAGCCACGAATCTCCCTTCCTCCGGGGCCACCGGCTGATCCTGTAATCGGGCACATTCGACTGATCCCCTCAGAAGGGCAAGATATATACTTTTACGAACTAGGAAAGACTTACGGTTGGCTTTTCAGAAAATTTAAGCTATTCATTGATAACAGTCCGCCAGGCGACGTGGTGCAACTCAGGATAATGGGTAAATCAATAATTATCCTTAACAGTGTCGAAGCCGCCGTGGATCTACTCGACAAACGTAGTTCTATTTACAGTGATCGACCAAAGCTTCCGGTGTTCGAGCTGTGAGTAGCTACCAATTGAAATATCTGCCAAACTATGTTAACTCCTCTGCAAGCTTGGGCATTGCCGATACATTGGTGTTCCGAGAATATGGAAAATACTTCCGGTTGCAACGAAGAATGGTGCAACAGTATTTCACTACTCGTAAACGCCACGAGCATCGGCCTATTCAGACTCGAGAAGCTCGTGTTCTTGCCAAAAACTTTTTGTACGCACCGGAAGACTGGTCGAACTCTCTAGTACAGTACTAGCACTTCGATACTTTTGTCGTATTCATGGCTCAGCACATCATTTCAGGTTTACGGCGACCATTATCATTCAAATTTGCTATGGACATCGAATAGTTTCTAACGATGATCCATACCTGAAAATCGCTGAAGAATGCTGCCGGATAGCGAAAGAAGTAGGGCCACCTAGCACCACCCCAGTTGATCTGTTTCCAATACGTGCGTGAGCTATGATATGCATCCTTATATGCATCTCTAATTTCATTCAATGCCTAAGTTCGTTACTTTCCGTCATGGTTTCCTGGAACACACTTTGCCAACTTTGCACGAGAGTCCTCCGTGGCCTTTCGAAAACTCAGAGAATTTCCGTATGATCAAATGCTAGACAAGATTGTGGGTCATTTTTTGAAAGTTGACGAACGCTGGCTCAGCTCCTCAAGGCTGAAGGAACAGCTCGACCATCGTTCTTACTTACTCAACTGGAGGCTCTAGATCAGAAAGGATCAGAGGTTAAAGATAAGATCGATTTGATTCAGGCAGTTTCTACAATTCTTTATATAGCAGGCGCAGACACTGTGAGCATGTGTCAGTGTTATGCCAATGATTCCTTACGAGGCGCACCACAGACATCAGCTTCACTTGCCTTCTTCGTACTAGCGATGGTCCTGTATCCTGAATGTCAGGCAAAAGCCCAAGAAGAGATTGACGCTGTTATTGGGCCCAACCGTCTTCCTGGATTCCAGGATCGGGAAAGCTTACCATACCTAGAATGCCTGGTTCAGGAAACACTACGGTATGTGTATTCTATGGGTTAGTTCTGCTTCTGATGCAAGAAAAAAAGGTGGAACCACACCGCCCCCACAGGTATGCAGAAATAATCAGCCTCTAACAGACATCTGTAATGTGGGATGTTTAGGTATTCCGCACAGGCTCATGGAAGATGATATCTACAGAGGTATGTTAATTCCTAAAGGCTCTGTTATAATTGCAAATGTTCGGTGCGGACAATCTTAGCCATTAACGTAAATAATTAATTGCTCAACATATCCGCAGAGGCATGACTTTGAATGAATCTATATACCACGAGCCCTGGAAATTTGACCCAGCTAGATATTTGACTGGACCCACTGGCAGAGGAGAGCCATTTAGCACCTCGCACTTCGGCTTTGGTAGAAGGTGAAATGGTTTTTTGACGTCAAGTAGATGTATATTAACATGAATTGGATCAGAATCTGCCCAGGGCGGCACTTGGCAGAGGACAGTCTCTGGATTGCGATTTCTACCACCCTCGCAACAGTCAAGTTCTCTAAAGCTCTCGACGAGAACGGGAAAGAAATAACCCCTGATGCCACTCCTGTTGCTGCAGGGATATCAAAGTCCGCCATTCTTATGTCTTGTATTGATTCTTGGAGACTCACTGTGACCTGCAATAGCCAGCCGAAACCGTTCCGATGCCGTCTCGAACCACGAACCAAAGTAGCTCGAGAAATACTTCAGCAGATTATAGACATATAGATCCATAACGAAAAACGACTTCGTCTTTGATCAATGTCAATCTTGAATAAACATTCAACGATGCCGTTGTCCAGTTATCTGAGCATTCTCAGTACGGCAACACAAAGTCCGACATGGATCTGGGTACAGTAAACCCGTTTTATAGAAGACAAAGTCTTTATTTAAACGCATGTTGGCATAATCAATCTCTCCCAATCATCCCTGTCCAATCAAAATTGTTGTATTTCTTCTTGAACCGAGATACCCTGTCCTTGTTGGACTTGAAATCAATTCGTCTTGGCCTTCGCCAACGTCTTGGCTCTAATCCAAGGACGCCACCAATGATTTCGCCGGCAAAGAAACTCATTTTAAGTGGTAAGGACGACTTTCAAGCGAGGACGCGAATCACTTACCTTGGGAAATCACCGCCACCCTTTTCTCCTTCTTCTAACATCTCACCATCAGCTGTGTCAGTCCCCTCGATGACATGCCCATATCCTTTCTCGCCTTTGTGATCGAATTGAACCATGAAATAAGGTAGATTTGGAACCATCGCCCGCCTGAAGCCACCTGGACGTGCAGAGAAGTCGATAAGCTTCTGGTGTTGAGACCATTCTGCCTCAGATGTGAGAATGGATTCCTGTCATAGGATTATCAGAATATAGAAGGGTCGTTTCTGAGACAAAGGAGTCACTGACTTTGAAATAGCCAGGTATAAGTTCGAACTGTTCCCAAGACAAAGGCACGCATTCAATCACGGTATGTTTTTGCCATTTCAAGGTGATGACCGTCTCATAGAAAACTACACCCTTGTCTTCTTCGGCAAACATGCGTATAAGACATTTCATGAAGTTCTGATGACAGAATTTAGTACGTGTGTTATGCGAAGTTAACAAGGAAACTACCCGAACTTCGTCCCATACATCGTCATCAGCTTCGAGCATGGTGAGATAATGCTGGACCGGAACAATGAGGCAGTGGTTTTCGACAAGTTCGTCATTTAGAGTACAGGAAAGGTATGTACGAGTTCCCATCGCGACAACAGGAGCCTTTGGAGGCGAATCGTCTTCACCGTAGCAGAAGTTACATGTCGCAAGGGCTTTTTGAGTTCGCTTATAGTCTGCGGCTAGCATTAGCTGAGGTTTAACTTGAACGAGGAGAACTCACCATGTATCGCAAACTGGCGTTTCATAGCGTCAGTCCGCATCTTCTGTCGACCAAGCTTTTCAGCATTGTCATCCAGATACTCCAAGTCATTCTGGTCGATGAAGATAAGTGAAACGGAACGATGGTGGAAATTATTGTGTCCACCTCAAATTTACCGTCGCCCATAATTGCTCGCGCAAACTGTGCGTCAAGGTTCTTCTGGTCGGCCATGCCTGCACCAAAGCGCTCCTGCCGGAGCATTTCCCCTAGGGTGGTCATATCATCGTCAGCATTGATCCTGATGACTTCACCAGTTTTTCGGTTATGCGTTTCAAACTAGAAGCAATGAACTAGAGCTTAAGACAGTTAAAAGTTGAATGCTCACTTTCTCCTGTTTTCTTCTGCGATTCCCAGGAAGAATGTCACCGTCATCTTTACCGTGACCAACGTCATATAAACGACCTCTTCCATCCAGCGTGGGAAGCATTTCTGTCTTAGTACGCACACCAGCGTCCCTGCACTCCGTGCCATTTGCTCTCCGTAACTCAGCTTCGTAATCTTCCTCCATTTTGGCTGCATCCAACGCACCCATGAGTTTCGCCCGAAGCACCTTGGCTTGCAGTTTGTTCAGAGAAGATGGGGACAGCGCGCGTTTTTGTGGAACGACTGGCGGTGGTGTCATGATTGAAGGAATGGGCGTATGAGATTGGGCAAGAGGTGATCCTACTCCTGAGGGTAATCGAAGGGAGTCGAGTCGTCGGTTTACTGGAGGGCGAGTTTCTGTAACCGGAGACGGTGTGGATGGAGTACGATCATGAAAAGCACCGGGGCGTCGGAAGGACGAGCTACGACTGGAGCCGTGACTTCCGCCGACTTCTGTAAACATGAATCGTTTTTCAGATCCTCTAGAAACTCGTGTTTCGGATCCGCGGCCTCTCTCTGTCCGTCTTCCCTCTCGCTCGTCAAGTATACGTCTCTCCTCTTTTGCTTCCTCAAAGGCCCGAAGGGACCCGAAACGTTCGATTGCCAGAGTTTCAACATTGACGCCCTCTTCTTCTGCTGCTTCATAGATGCGTTTCAGTCGCATCATACGCCATTGAGAACCCGGGCCACCTGGAGCGTTAGGCTTCGGAGGTGGCGGAGGTGCTTCGAAATCGATAGAGCTCAAATCCTTGTTAATCTCTTTAGAGCTCATCACAGGCTGTGATATATTCAGCAAAGGAGAATAGGAGGGAGAATGCGGGCTTGAATACTTTGTTAGGATCGGGTCGCTCAAGTCGCTTCTTTACGTCAGTTCCCAGGCTAGAAAAGAAGTCAACGCCACCTCCCAATATTCGTTGGCCTCCGGACGGTTCACCATAGCCATCCGTCAACGAGACAGCGCCTGTTTGACCCTCGCGTCGGTCTTCAACCGAAAGGGTCGGAGCAGTCGAGGGGAGTAGCATCCATTCATCGCGTTTGAAAGGTATCTCTGTACTGGCGTTGTTGGGTAAATTGGGATCTGAAGGTTCAGCAATGACCGATGAAGTTAGTTTCAAGCTTTCGGCGGTCGGAATATCGGCAGCGAGTACCTAAGAACAAGAGTGAGCCAAGTTGCAAGACTTCAATTAGCCAGATACCTTCTCGCCATCCAAGTCAATATTCTTTTCTACCCACATGTCGTCGTTGTCGGGGTCATCATCGACCAGACGGACGTTATGGTCCGAATTGTCCCTTTTCCTGTGTTTGTGTTTGCCAACATGATCCTTGTGCCTCTTCCTTTTCTTGCTATCTCTGTCGAGCTCATGTTTACGGGAGCGGTCGCACCTTGAGGAATGTGTTACCGACTCTGTCATCGATGGAAGTTTCAGAGTTCAACGCTTCCCATTAAATCACGTGATGAGACCTTGAAGAAGCACTTCCCCCTCACGAGTGACTTGGGAGTCTTTGACATAGGTGATGTCAAAGTTGAACCTTGAGAGATAGTCCATCCATTATTGCTGACAAGGGGACAGATGCACTTGAGTCTTGAAAAACTCAAGTGCCTTATAATCCATGATTACATGGATCTTACATGCCCAAGACATTTATCTCGGAGTAGAGCCCACACTTTTTCCATTTAAGGTAGAGCCAATTTTTGCATAATCTTTTGAAGACTATGCATAACTGCTACTTGTGTTCCTCTATAGAATCTGAAAAGACAAATATATTGCCAAAATAGACATGCATAAACTTTCCAATGACATTGCAGAAGATTGACATCATAAGGCATTGAAAAGTTGCTGGAACATTGCAGTTTCCAATCTGCATGATTGTACTTTGGTAGGTATCAGTAATGGTCATAAACATGGTTTTAGAGATGTCTGATGTACAAATCCAGACTTGTTTGTACACATTTGTAAGATCAATCTTTGACCTCACCCTTTGTGCATGCCACATTCTTGTGAATGACTTCCTGATCTGGCAAGGGCATTACATCCTTGACAATATTATCATTCCAGTGCTGTTCAAAAAGGGCCATCTTTCTTTGGTATGCACAACAGTGGTGTGGCTTGATCAGCCACACATGATTCCCACTACTTTGTATGCATCAATTCTCTTCTGCAACCACTCCTGCAGCAATTTAAGACATTGCAGCATAAATTGATGGTACTGCTGATAAGATTCATCAGATGCTGAATGTAGAATCACTAAAAGATCCAACACTGTATCTGACCTAGCAGATCAAAAATATCTGATACAGAGACTTATAGGAACTTCACCAAGTTGCAGGAAGAACTTAATGAGCTAACACCTAATAACTTACTGATACGTCTGCCTCACACGAGGCAGACAATAAGAGTTGAAATAGTCCCAATATACCCAAAAAGCGCTGAAAACTGTAAGCGTTAGTCGAAAACTGTAGACGCGGGCAGGCTCACCAACCTAAAAACTCACGAAAAACCCGCAATCCCAGCCAGCGCAGCAGTAAACGCGCGGTAACGAGGCAGTAAATTGATGAAGTCGGGAATAGCCAAGGGAGTGGCAGTGCTCAGCAAAAAGCCAAGAGATCGGCATCAGTCCCGAAATCAGCACTGCCACCACTCCATCCTGACACTCTGTTTCGGAAACTTTGTGCTCCTCCCTCGAAACTCCTCCTCCCGTAACCAACCCACCACAGTCATGCAATCGTAACAAAACAAAGACAGTGGAAGGAGAGATTGGGAAAGGACTGAGCCTGTGATTGGTGGCAGTGTTGACCCGATCACGGAGCTCGGCTCCATCAGGCGCCCAATGGGAAGTCCCGCTGGCCAACCCAATCACAGTCGCCCATGAAACCCTACCGTACCGTCGCCAAGCCAGAGACTGCCAACCGACACAAACGAGATATCGAAGCATGAGGGAAGAAGATGATAGATGAGGAAAAGGGCAGATGAGGGATGCATGCCAAGCCCAGAGTTGGCGAAAATCATTGGGAAAGAGAAACCCAACCGCCAACTGGCAGCCACAAAACCCGCTGGAAAACCATGCTGGCCAGTGTGGTCTGTGCACTGAGGAAGGAGTATAAAGGAAAGCAGAAAGAGGAGGAAGAAGCCAGGCAATCGTGCACGGCTCGGAGTCCCCAGGGAGTGGATGTCTTAGGCCAAATGCAAGAACTTCAAATTAAATTGGTTTTCAATTATTAATTTTTAAAATTGAACCTTTTTCGGATGAGCTGAACTTAGTTTCGCCAACAGAATCAATCAATAAAAATTACATTATACTTTAAAAAGTGTTATTGAGTTGTCAAGACGCCCAACACAACTTACTGCAAGTCGGAGTTTTAAACCTGTAAATAAATACAAATAAACAAAATTGCCACCCTTTGCATCATCTGGAGCCCACTGCAAGGGGCTTCTTTACAATAAAATATACACTTTTTTGACTTCTGGAAGGAATCCACCTGTGAAACTATACCATAAGTTTTGCTCTGCCTGGCTCTTGGCCTGGCACACCTAAGGTTATCACACCAAAGGTCAAAAGCTCAATTGCATCAAGCAAAAGGGAAACTCATGCCAATTCTAGTGGTGCAAAATCCTATTTGCCTGATCCTGACGCTCTGCTCAGAAAACAAAAATTCGTGTTGAGAAGAGTCAGTCAAACCACCAAAAACTTGTGTCCAGTGATTTTCAGTCTACTCCATAGACCAACATCATGGATCAATCTATAAAATACAAAATGCCACTGCCTGATAGCAGGGATGCCCCCAAGTTTAAACACAGTGAACCTGCAGAGGTTCGCCGGTTTTTGCAAAGGATGGAGTCTTTGTTTGAGCATGCTGGTATTAAAGTGGCAAAAGAGAGAAAGAAGAGAATTCTGGAGTATGTAGATGCTCAGACAGAGCAGGAATGGCTTGGTTTTGACTCTTATGGAGATGAGTATTCCTAGGATAACTTTGTAAA
The DNA here is from genome assembly GCA_003313055.1 of Termitomyces sp. MG145. NCBI lineage: Eukaryota > Fungi > Basidiomycota > Agaricomycetes > Agaricales > Lyophyllaceae > Termitomyces > Termitomyces sp. MG145. The sequence continues at coordinate 22,103 of QGOB01004075.1, read as the reverse complement.
AGAAGTCAAGGAATCCTATCCAGAGGCAGTTGATGATACAGGGAGTGTTTCAAACCTGGATCGCATCTGTAGGGAGCATGCCTGCCTAAGCAGAAATGATACAACAGAAATTCATTCTCTCATAAGGAAGTTTAGAGCAGAAGCTAAGAAATTGGCCAAAGTCATTGGGAATGGGTCTCTGGTAGACAAATTCCTGGGATGCTTTGTGCCAGCCTTTGCTGATGCTATAGAAGAAAGGCTTGTTAACAAGTATGGACACTATAAGGACCCTGCTAGGAACAGACATAAGGATGACAAGTATGACTTGTCTGAAGTCCTGGCAGTAGTAGGGGCTCTTGTAGATGGCTCATTTGTGAGAAGTTCTAGGGGAGAAGTAGTAGACCAGAGAGGAAGTACTCAGAGTAGTCCTAAAAATGAAGAAGCTGAAGAGAAGATGGCTCAGATGCAGGACACTATTGTAACCATTGGAAAACAGCTAGGAAGCATGCAGGGTGCTATGCAGGCTATACAAGCCAGCCAAGTAGACATGCATAAAGCCTACCTAAATACCAACAGTCACAATAAGGCCAGGGCAGAGAGCATGTCCCCAGCTGTACAGACTCTACCAGGAGGCAATACTTATTGCTTCTATTGTTGGGGCTCTGGACACAGGATTGCTGATTGTGAACAAGTAAAAGCTGATGTACAGAAGGGATGGGTAATCTTAGTAGATGGTATAACTAGAATGCCAAACAAAGCACCTTTACCTAGAGAGCCTGCTAGTATATCACCCCATGATAGAATAGTCAAGTTGCATGACACCCAAGTAGGGTTGTACTTTGGATGGGTCTCAGAAGATGAGCCAGAGATTCCAACCTACTCTACTTATGTCAATGCTGCTAGGGACACTAGGGATGATATGCTGGAAAGGATTCAACATGGGGAGGCAGATCGTCTTGGAGAACTTGAAAAAGGTTTCAACAAGATGGCTGAGCTTATCAATGTGCTAGTGAACACCAGAAAAACAGCCAACCCTAGTGAAGTACAAAAGCACAACTCCAAGGATTTTTAGAGGACTCAAGGAAGGCAATGGGGAAAGAGACCACTCACCCAGGAGCATCCCCATTACCTGAGAGACCACCTGAAAAGCCCTGGGATGAAAAGCTAACTCTGGTGATTCCACCTAGAGCAGCACCAAAACTGGACTTACCTTTTGAGAAAGTACCAGCCCTGAATGAGGACCCCAACCTCCCAGTGCAGGCCACTAGGGAAAGACCCATTCAGGGAACTATGAAAGAGTTAGACAAGATGGTAGAAAAACTATGGGACACTCCTGTGCCCTTCAGTACAAAAGAGTTGTTGAACATAGCACCTGGACTAAAGGAGGCAATGATACAGAAATTGGCTTCTAAGGCAGGGACTAAGCCCAAGGACCATGTGCCAGGGACTCCAACTCAACAACAGAAGAAGAAGCCTCCAGACAAAGTCAATGTCAATGATTTACCTGGGGCTACTTACTTCATTGCAGATGGAACACAAGTTGGTCTACCTACTGGAGCAGTAGTACACCAAGATTGTGTTGCCACTTACTTGGAGAGCATCCCTCCAGGAAAAAAGCCAGTAGTGGTGTATGTGGCTAGGGACTTGCAAGTCCTACGCTCCTTGAACCCTATTGTCAATAGAAAAGGAAGAGTAGAGACAATCCTAGACAGTGGCTCTCAAATAGTGTGCATGTCACTAGCTGAAGCCTTGTGCTTAGGGTTGACTTGGGATCCAGACATACACTTGCGCATGGAGAGTGCCAACCAGCAAGTAAATGAATCAGTGGACTTGGCTCACAATGTTCCATTCACTTTTGCTGAGGGGTTTACACTCTATCTACAGGTGCATATCTTTGAAAGACCAGCTTACACTGTCCTGCTGGGAAGACCCTTTGATACTCTGACAGAGAGCAACATCCAAAATCTACAAGATGGAAGTGCTATCATAACCATCAGAGACCCCAATACAGATTGCCGGACAGCTCTGCCTACTTTAGAAAGAGGACAGATGCCAAAGGATGAACTTGTGGAAAATGAGGAGGAAAAATTTTGAGTCTCAATGATCTGGTCCTAGACCAGGGAGAGGTAGCAGTGGGTCTTCTGGAGACCCAAGATGGAAAAATAGAAGTGTTTGGATATGCAGTTAGGAGAAGAGAGTTTGGTCAGGAGGAATTAAGGGATGCCTATCTACAGGCAGTCTCTAGTAGGAGGGAGTATGAGGGAAGAGATGGGGAAACCTTAGCTGCCTATCTAAATGGACAGTTGAAATCAGTACCCCTGGCAGTAGAGAGTCTTTTAGCTCAGCAAGAAGACTTAGAGTCAGAAGCAGGTGTGGGGAAGGTAGCTCAGGTGTACTCCAAGAAGTACAAGCCTGTGGCCAGGAAAGTGAGGCCAGTCTTAGGGACCTCTCCAGAAGAGTTTAGAATTGAAAGGTGTATTACAGGGGATCCACTAGCTACTATGCCCCAGTTGGACTCTCAGCCACCTACATTCAAACCTACTGGGAGATACACCACTGAGTGCAAGGAAGTCATTGACAAAGCACATAGTGATGAGTTCTTATGGCCTGAGGAAATGAAGGCAGTCCATCATCTTATGATGCTACAGGATGAGGCCTTTGCATGGGATGATGCTCAAAGAGGCAGGCTCAAGGAGGAATTCTTCCCTCCTGTAGTAATGCCTGTAATTCCTCACACCCCTTAGGTGTTAAAGAACATTCCCATTGCACCTGGCCTAAGGGATAAGATCTGCCAGATGATCAAACAGAAGATTGAGGCAGGAGTTTATGAGCCATCTAATTCTTCATACCAATCCCAATGGTTCACAGTGTTGAAGAAAGATGGGGAGAGCTTAAGGATAGTCCACAGTCTGGAACCTTTGAACAAGGTGACTATAGCCTCTTCAGGATTGTCACCAGCAACTGAAGAATTGGCCAGTCACTTTGCAGGCAGGGCTTGTGGAGGGATCTTTGACCTCTATGTAGGGTATGATGAGAGGGTACTGGATGTTAAGTCTAGGGATTACACCACCTTTCAGACTCCATTTGGTGCTCTGAGGCTAGTCACTCTACCTATGGGTTGGACCAATTCTGTACCAATCTTTCATGATGATATTACCTTCATTCTGAAAGATGAAATCCCTCATGTAACTTGGCCATACATTGATGATGTGCCAGTCAGAGGACCACCACACAGATATGAGTTACCAGATGGCAGTTGTGAGGTCATTCCAGAGAATGCTGGCATAAGAAGATTTGTATGGGAACACCTACATAATGTAAATAGAGTGTTACAAAGGATCAAGTATTCTGGAGGAACTTTCTCTGGAAAGAAGTCAGTAGTATGTGCAGATGAAATTGTAGTGGTTGGTCATAGGTGCTCCTATGAAGGACAGAAGCCTGAAACTAAAAGGCTGGCTGTTGTTATGGGATGGAGAGATTGCCATGATAAGACAGATGTCAGAGCATTCCTGGGGACCTGTGGTACCTTCAGGATGTTTATAAAAGACTATGCCAAAGTGGCAGCACCTATCAACAAATTGACACAAAACCATACACCTTTTGTCTGGGGAGAGGAACAAAGAAAAGCTATGGCTGAACTTAAGAGGCTATTGTCAGAAAGTGCTCCTCTTAAACCCCTTGACTATGAGTCAGATGGTGCAATAGTGTTGTTGGTTTTGGTATCTTCCAAGAAGATGCAGAGGACCCAAAGCAGAGGACTTGTGCCAAGCTGAGGTCCATTACCTTGAATGAAAGGGAGGCAAGGTTTTCCCAACCCAAAAGAGAACTCTATGGGCTGATGAGAGCTTTGCAAGCCAACAAGTACTGGCTAGTTGGTTGTAGAAAGCTTGTGGTGGAAACAGATGCCAAGTATTTGAAAGGGATGCTAAGCAATCCTGGAGTAGGCCCCAATGCCACCATTATGTGAGGATGTACTACTTTATCATTTCACCTTAAAGCATGTACCTGGTAGACATTTAGTGTGGATGGCCTATCAAGGAGAACCAAACAAGCAGGAGATGAGGAATACCCTCTAGTTAATCCTGAGTTTATGGATGAACCAAAGTCAATGAACTTTGAGTATCCAGAAAAGGATAACCAGACACCTGGATGGGAGGAGGAAGAGCCTCTAGCACTGGAGGAGTTTGCAGACCAGATAGATACTAAGGGTGGCTATCTACATACAATAGCCACTGAAGTGTCAGACTTCAGTCAAGAACTCAATCAAGCCAGAGCTCAGGAGCAGGAGCTGAGGGCTGCTGTTCTAAGTCAGTCACAGACCATAAGGCTGGATTCAGTAGCAGTTCTAGCACTAACTGCTCCCTTGTTACCCAAGGAAATGGAGGATGAAGAAGCAGGGGAAACCCAGACTTATCTAAAGAATAGACAAGGCAGTGAGGGGCAAGAATGGGATAATCTGTTGCCACTTGTCCAAAGATGGATACAAAACCCAGGAACAGACTACAAGAACCTGCAGGGCTATGATCCAGATAAGTTTAGAAGGTTTGCCAGGCAGTTCTTTCTGGATAAGAAAGGAAGACTGTACAAGAAACATGAGGGAGAAAGGCATAAACTAGTAGTCCCTGTAGAGAGAAGAATGTTTATGCTCAAATCTGCACATGATGCTCTAGACCACAGAGGGGCCTATGCTACAAGAATGTTGATACAAGAACGTTTTTGGTGGCCTGGAATTGATGGAGATGTGCAGTGGTATATTGGAACTTGTCACAACTGTCAAATTCATCAAAAGACTGTTGTAAATAGAGAACCAATAGTCACATACACTCCTTCAATCTTCCAAACAATCCATATTGATACCATGCACATGACACCAGCTTCAAATGGTTGCAAGTACATTGTATATGGAAGGTGTGCATTATCTACCTGGATGGAAGGAAGGCCTTTGAGAAAGAAGAATCACAAAACCATTGGTCAATGGCTGTTTGAAGATGTCATTTGTAGATGGGGTTGTATTGCTGCTATTATCACAGATAATGCTGGACAATTCAGAAAGGTTACTGCTTGGCTAGAGAAGAAGTATGGGATTAGAGGAATTTCTATTTCACTATACAACTCACCAACCAATGGCAGAATTGAAAGACCTCATTGGGATGTCAGACAAGCCTTGTTTAAAGCCTGTGAAGACCGCACTAAATGGTTCTGGTTCTTCTTCCATATTATGTGGAGTGATAGGATTACCATCAGGCAGAGGTTTGGATGTTCTCCCTACTTCATGGTTACTGGGGCCCACCCTATCCTGCCATTAGATCTAGCTGAGGCAACCTGGTTGGTAGAACTACCTAAAGGACCTTTAACTACTGAAGAGCTAATTGGCTACAGGGCTAGGGCTCTGGCAAAACACCATCAGCATGTAGAGGAAATGAGAGAGAGAGTAGGCAAGGACAAGTTGCAATGGGCAATAAAGTTTGCAGAGGAGCACAAGCACTCCATAAAAGACTTCAACTTTAAGCCTCTAGACTGAGTCCTGGTCAAGAATATGATCACTGAAAGTTCACATAGTGCCAAAATGTTGCCTAGATTCCATGGTCCTCTAGTAGTAATTACTAGGACAAAGGGAGGTAACTATATAGTGGCAGAACTGGATGGGTCAGTCTGGCAAAAGAGGGTGGCTGCATTCAGAGTGGTACCCTATAAAGCTTGCAAACAATTGCAGCTATCCCAAAGTCTTGAGCAGTGGATTGATATCTCACCTGCCAAGCTGAAGGAACTGCAAAGGAAGCTGCAGAAGCCTATAGAAGAGACTCCACAAGATATCTCATTTGGCAATATGCCATTACATGAGCCTTGGGACTCGGAAATAGGGCATAAGCTGCCATAATAATAAATAATAAATAATAAATTATTTATTATTTATTTATTCCAAAAGCAAGTTTAATTTATTCCGGAAAATAAATATACTATTACCAATATTTCAGAATAACTTAGAAACTTCGGGATCGGGCGAAATGGTATTAGATTTTAAAGGTACTCGGAAATTAAGGAAGGGGGAAGTTATTTTAAAATTAGGGGGGTGGCGAAGCCTATTCTAATCGGCTAAGCATATGCAGTAATGATGCTTACACTGAGGGGGCTTCTGATACTGCCACAGAGTCTTCAGAGTCGACAGGAGGGGCTTCCTGAAATTCAACATCGGAATCGTCGGTGTCAGGGCAAGACTAGGCAGAATAAGATAACAAATAAGGAAAAAGTTAATGAAAATGTACCTTGAAAGAGACGTTGAGGGTGTTAAGGAGGGAACTAGCCATGTCAACTTCTGAAGGGCCAAGCGCCTTGTCAAGACAGTCCAAATGAGCCATAATAAGTTTGTTGGGCCATATCAAGCTGATACAAAGTTTGACGGGCAACAAGGTCAATGGCATCCCGATGTTTTTGGAGATTGGACGTGGGGACCATTTTGCCAGTGTCAGCAAGTTGTATGCCATCAAGAAGGAGGTCGACTTACCCAAGAAGGGCAAGCGTGGCATCAGAACTGGGTTTGTGGGAAACTAAGAAAGAAGATGTGAGAAGCTAAAGAAGAAAAAGATGCGGAACCTACCGGTAATGGGGGTAATTGTGAATTTGTTTAGCTTTAGGTTTGGGGTCAGGATCAGTCTGAAAGGGAGTAAGAGAAAGAGTCAGTGTGTCAAGACAACAGGCTATGAGGTCAAGCTTGCAAGCTAGACTCACATTAGCACGATGCTTGGAAGGGCAAGCAACAGACGTACCCAGCATCTCGACATCTTTGTCATGTGCCCAGCGTTGTGCCTATAAAGAAATAAGAAAAATAACGCCAGTATTAGAAGGAGGGGGGGACACACCTCCTCAAGCTCCTTCTGAATTTTCTTGCGGCGTTGTTCCCCAATCAAAGTAATAGCGTCTGCAAATTGGAAAAAGGCCCTCACATGGCTAGAACTGTCAGCAACGCTGCGGTCCAGCAATGGAAGGACCTCGGACAAAGCCTTGCAGAAGATTTGCTGGTCAGAAAGGCGAGGGAATCGGGACTCATCAGAAAAACACTGGAAGAGGACAAAGGAATGAAACAAGGGTAAAAGAAGGAGGCAGGAAAAACAAACCCAGCCAAGGCTCCCAAGGTACTGGGTCCAGTTAGAAGGCAGGCCAGGGAAGGTCTTTGCAGTTGCGAAAAGACCAACGGCAGCCTCTGCAAACAATGGCAGCTTCAGTACAGAAGTAATGACATTGTTTGCATCCCACTTCACAGAATGCTGAAGCATGCCAAAAAAATTGGGCGGCTCAGGCAAATTTCGAGGTGGGGAGGCGACGGGTTTGGGAGCAGGAGTTGTAATAACAACCTGGGGGTGGGGTCTGGTGTTAGCCATTTTGTGAGGAGCAGTGGGGGCGCCAGGAGGAGCCATGTTGAAAAATTATGGCAAGGCCTTGGGCAGCTTAAAAAGGGACAAGAAACGGCAGTGATCGAGCACAAAAAGGAAGAATAAAAAAGTTTATTTTTTCGATCTACTATGTGGGCAAAAAAGTTACTTGAGATGAAAATCAGTAATCAAGAAGGCCGGACTTACCAAAGCTACCTACACTGACTGAGAGCAGTCAGTATTTAAGTGAGGGGGAGGTGATATGTCTGCCTCACATGAGGCAGACAATAAGAGTCAAAATAGTCCCAATATACCCCAAAAGCACTGAAAACTGTAGACGCGGGCAGGCTCACCAACCCAAAAACTCATGAAAAACCTGCAATCCCAGCCAGTGCAGCAGTAAACGCGCAGTAATGAGGCAGTAAATTGATGAAGTCGGGAATAGCCAAGGAAGTGGCAGTGCTCAGCAAAAAGCCAAGAGATTGGCATCAGTCCTGAAATCAGCACTGCCACCACTCCATCCCGACACTCTGTTTTGGAAACTTTGTGCTCCTCCCTCAAAACTCCTCCTCCCGTAACCAACCCACCATGGCCATGCAATCATAACGAAACAAAGACAGTGGAAGGAGAGATTAGGAAAGGACCGAGCCTGTGATTGGTGGCAGTGTTGACCTGATCACGGAGCTCAGCTCCATCAGGCACCCAACAGGAAGTCCCACTGGCCAACCCAATCACAGTCACCCACAAAACCCTACTGTACTGTCGCCGAGCCAGAGACTGCCAGCCGACATGAACGAGATATTGAAGTGTGAGGAAAGAAGAGGATAGATGAGGAAAAGGGCAGATGAGGGACACGCACCAAGCCTAGAGTCGGCAAAAATCATTGGGAAAGAGAAACCCAACCACCGACTGGCAGCCACAAAACCCGCTGGAAAACCATGCTGGCCAGCATGGTCTGTGCGCTGAGGAAGGAGTATAAAGGAAAGCAGAAAGAGGAGGAAGAAGCCAGGCAATTGTGCACGGCTTGGAGTCCCCAGGGAGTGGACGTCTTAGGCCAAACATGAGAACTTCAAATCAAATTGGTTTTCAATTATTAATTTTTAAAATTGAACCTTTTTCGGATGAGCTGAACTTAGTTTTGCCAACAGAATCAATCAATAAAAATTACATTATACTTTAAAAAGTGTTATTGAGTTGTCGAGATGCCCAATGCAACTTACTGCAAGTCGGAGTTTTAAACTTGTAAATAAATACAAATAAACAAAACTGCCACACTTCACATCATTACTAATTAATGTCTTAACATCTACCAATTAACAACTTACCAACTACTATCTTAATGCCTACCAACTAACAACTAACAACTTAACAACTAATGACTTGCTGTCTATCCATTACTGACTTACCAGCTTAACAAATTTATGACTTACCAACCTAACAAATAATGGCTCCATTAACCTCTAACCACTGACTCTAATCTACTATATAGGCCTCTAGCAGCCTCTATTTCTGGCTCTCATTTCTATTATTACTTATAAATCACATCTTGGCTCATGAATTTTTTCTATTCAATAGCCTCCAGCTATACAGTTTCTTAACAACTTTATTGAGGCTGCCTCACATTTGTATTGATTACTACAATGAACTAGAAAAACTTACAGGTATCCCCTTTTTGGATACAATACCATACAACTAGTATATATACCCTTCCAAAGTAGCTAGACAAAACAACAGAAGTTGGGCTTTCTGCTTAGTATCAGTCTCAGACTTTACTTCTAAGTCCTCTCTAGGATCAAGCCTTCTTTCTATCATTAAAGGAAGAGCCATTAGATTCTTCTACTGTTTTTCTAGCCATTAAGGCCCTAGCCTTCATCTTGTCCTTATTACCTCCTTACACAGGGAATATTTGTTAAGTTATTACTGCTGCTAGCACCTTTGACTAGTTCTTAGTTTGTTATGTCCTCCTCCTGAACTGTACTAATGACCTTGGTCTTTAGTTCCAGTTAACAATTTTGTTAGTTGCTTTTTAACAATTACCAATCCTGTCACTTACTACTACCATTAACAACCCTACTATCTTAACACATTTCTAGGACTTTTCCTCTTAAAGACCTCTCCTACTACTGTGCTAACACTAATTGCTTTTGTGAGTTGTTTCCTGCATGGCACCTAGACACTCAGAAGATGCATCATTTTAGAGCCCTCCACAAAGAGTTCAAGAGGAAAAATACCACCAGAAACTCACCTCCAAGCAAGAAACCAATGTCAGGCATCTGTCATGGCTACACTCCCTGTCACCCCTTTTAACTTCCAACTGCCATTGCTGTTAACCCCCTTTCACCTCCTAGAAACCTAGAAGAGGAACTTGCTCCAGCAGCAGCTACTAGTTAGTGTAACACTGTCCTGTCCACCTCACAAATAATGTAAGTACCTCCTTGGTTTTGTGATATAACTACTAATAGTCCTAGATACTAAGGCTGCATCTTTTTGTTGTACATGACTTCTATACTGGTATTCCTCATTAGTACCAGATCTCCAGGCTGGAAGTCACAGTTGCAGATTGTGGTAGAGTGGTCTTGTTCAAAACAAAAGGCAGCTAAATGGTGGGTGGCAAGGACTACATCATGTAAATGGTCAAGATCTTCCTGCCAATACTGAAGGTCAATAGCTTGTCTGACAATGAGATCAGTGGTCATTAGAAAAGTGTCTGAAGGTGGCTGGAAGTATGTAGCTTCTATGATGTTGGTAGGAAACAAGGGATGGGTACTGCTAGCAGCATAGTATGAGAAGCAGCTCATTTGTTTATGCATGATGATACATTCAGACCAGAAGACTGAATAAACAGCTAAACTTCACCTAGACTGTTCTCCATTGATAGCTTTGAATAAGGCCTGTCTAATGTCAAACTGAAGTTTTTCTACAATACTGTTAGTACATTTATTGTAATGGGAGATGCAGATGTGATTTAGATGGTATTTTTTGGCAAGGATAGCAACTGCTTTGATAATAAGAGGACCATTAATAGTAACAATTTCTCAGAGGGCACTCAGACAGCAAATAATGTCTTCAAAGAACCATTTAGCAATTGTGTTGGTATTTTCCTTGATAAGCATTTGGAATTTAGGATAATGGATTGACAAACATTATCATTGTATGATGTACCAGAACTTATTGGGACAGAGGCAGAACTATGGTGTTGATGTAGATCTTGCTGAACAAGGCTGCAGGAGTAGCCACAGTTGGCAGTATAGGCACTTTTTTTGTTTGGTGGATTTGACAGATATAGTAGGATTGAATATACCAAGCTATGTTAGCAGCTTGAAGCCATCAGAAACATTCCAAAATGGCCGATCTAGTAGCATAGAGCCCTCTATAGCCTAAGTCATTGTGCATGACATGTAAAATCCTGAGTTGCAAGTTAGGCTAGAGTCTGCCATTTGTTAAGAAGAATGCCATAGCATACTATACAAAGGTTTCAAAATCCTTGTTGTTAAGGCCTAACAGTTGTTCCAAGTCAATAAGCCAGTTCTTTACCTGTTCAATCTGGTAGTTGTTAGCTTTTGCTTTAAGGCTCCTAGAAACTTAATCATAAGTTAATAGTTCAGGGTCTGGAATTAGCAGTTGGTTGTTAACAGAGTTGTTAGCCAATATAGCTATCAGTAAAGATGAGGTGTATTGGTAACAGGCTATAAGAGATAAGGTAGAGGCAGTAATGGATTTGAGTTGTAAAAGAGGGATGGAGAGCTAGATTAGATGCATAAATCCATTTGACTGGTTGATCCAATCTTCAAAAACATTATCATTGGTTGAGTTGGGAGGAGGATCACTTGGCTATAATGGTTGCCAGGATACTCCATCAGATCCATGGAAGGTTCTTTTAACATGCAGCTCAGAGTGGAACATGAGGATAGCCATAATCTATCTGTTTATACTTGCTGAAGGCTGGATCTCTGGGTTCTAATACATATCTTTTATATAATGAGCATCAACTTCAATAATAAGGTTCCTAAGACCTAGAAAATATATGTGTAGTGCTTGGAGAGCTCAGTAATACCTAGAGAGTTCCAATTTGGGCTGACTCAAGCAAGCTTTGCATTTGTTAAGCATGATGGAACTAAAGTAGTTATATTGTTGCTGTTTCTAGTTGTTGTTAGTATACTGGCAAAGGTAGAAACTGACTACAGTGTATGAAGTGTCAACTGCAAGGATAGCAGGGTCAGGGGATTTGCAATTAATAGGTACAAGAGGTTTAGCTTCTTTTAATCAGGTCTTTTTGAGTGTTAACCTGATTTGGTCCAAATTTAAAGAAAACACCATTATGGGTAAGTTTCATCAAGAGATGGGCTTAGTAGGCAAAGTTCTTAATGAACACTTTAAGACTCTTACTATTCCTAAGAAAGTGCAGAATTTGGTTAACAACTTGCAACGTTCTCAGTGCTCTAATAAGGCTAAATGGCCTTTGTTAGAAACCCTACTATTAGTAGTACAGACATGTCTGAGGATCTTGAAGGTAAAGGCACAGAGAAGAAGTTTTTGAAATAAAAACATTCTTCTGTAATACTTCATCCTTTACAGGACCTAGTTTGGTAGGCCAAAGAATTCCCAGCATACTAAACAAACATTAGAATTGGTAGGATAAGTAGCAGGCATGCCATTGATGAGTTTTCTTTCAGTCTTTGAGACCTTTAATGCCTACATCATCAATGAAGCTAAGAATGTTATGTGGAATTTCAGGCTGTAGAATAAATATAACATCATCATGAAAAATAAGCATGGCATTAATTGGTAGGGTGACTAAACAGAGTGCCCCAAATAGTGTCTGGAATGTTATTAAGTCTCTTTAAGCCAGGTCAATACTGTGATCCAACATAAAAATCTAGAGTTGCTCCACAGTTTTGTCCAGCAAAGGTTTCAGCTACATGGTGTGAGAAAGGTAATACTTCAAAGTGACAACTGGTCATGCAGTTTAACAGCTCAAGACTGTGAACTAAGCACAGCTTACCATTCTTCTTTAGGATACAGAACCAGTGCAACCAGCAAGCAGAATTAGATGGTTAGTAAATGCCTGCTTTAATCTTGTCACATATTATTTTGCATATTTTTTTTGAAGTCCTAGAGGAATGGGCCTATTGTGCTGAACTCATGGTATGTGAGGAATAGTTAGTATGCAGACAGAAGGAAAGGAGTTTAGTTGGAAACTGCCTCTTTTAGAATCATCTTAGGCAAAGGCTTTTTCCTGCTTAATAACTAGGTCTACTAGGATGTTAAGCTCATTGTTAATGAGGAAGCTTGAGTTATGTTCCTTAAAAAAAGCTGCTTTGTGTTCAGTAGCAAATTGACTGGTAGGTACAAAGGGTGGTGGGTTAAGATTCAATACAGGTATGCCAGTAAAAGGGTTTTCTATAATATGTTGTTCAAGCCTGAAGTCCTTGGTAACATGGCTGGCAACTGGTTTAATTTACACAGCTACTGGTTTATACTTCTAGGTCACAAGCAGTAGTATATAGATCAGCAAGAGCAATATTGATATTGACTGAGGTATCAGATCCAATAATGATTGGTAAAGGATTGCAAGATTATATCATGGATATCATGGTTGTATTCCAAAACAACTGCTAAGTCTCCATTAGAGTTGTTAATTATGGTGTCTGTGCTTTTGGCAACAAAACCACATTAGTGTCTCTGAGTTGTATTGTGGCTGGGTCTTCTGTTGTTTACCTCTGCCTCTGGAAAGAGTTGGTATGCAACTATGAGCCTGTAATTACTCTCCAAGCTATAGCAAGTCAATATATGCTTCTACCAAGTTTACTGAGGAGGCTTTAGCCTTGTGATCCAAGGAGGCATCAGCAGCTGGTAACAATGAACTAGACTCAATAGAGAAATTAATGGTAGCAGTGTCATTGTTAAAAGAGAAGGTCAGTAAGGCAACATTATAAGCATCTACTAGTTCTGAAGGGCATTAGTGTTAGTAGACTGGGTTCATTTAGGTGTTACTGCATTTTGGAACTGATTTCTGATGCTGTTTGATAACAAGCACAACTCTCCAACCAACACTGTGGAGGAACAATCTTGATCTGCTACCACCATCTTCTCTTCTGGGGTCCTTGACTGGTTCAGCGTATTAAGATTACAATTCATTCATCTTTCAGCTTTACTTTCATATCTTTGGCTGAACAAAGCCACCTTTAGCTAAAGGACATATCCACATACAATCCTACCCCACATGCCGCTGATGCGCTGACTTGCCGCCTAGCTGCCGTGCAGGGAACAACCAACAAGACCAGCTAGATAGGGATAGCTAGCAAGTAGTAGCGTTACGTGTGTGTGAGAGGAGTCAAGCAAAGTCCCAGAAACCCAGTAAGGAGATAAGAGGTCAGAGTCGGTAAGGAAGTGTGAGAGAGCGGTAAGAGATAATGGTGCAGCTGCTAGTGTCTGTGCCGAATTGTCGCTAGGTGAGATATCTGTCAAAGACCCAGAAGGTTGTTAAGGAATAGCGGAAGAGTTAGCGGAAATATACGAGTTGCTAGCCATAAGCGCTAGCGTTAACGACGGCGAAATGAAGGCACCCGTATGGTGCTTAACGAAGGCAAAGCAAGGGCACCCGTATGGTGCTTAACAAAGGCGACGAGTGCTAGTCCAACAATACTGTCGGGCTGGATGCGAGGAGCGAAGGAGACTGGACTGAGTAAACCCAAATCAGCCGTTAACGAAGCAAGAGCGTGAACGAGATCTTAAGCATAGTCTGAAGTGGGGACTAGACTCTGGTACGATTCAACAATCTTTAGCTACTGACAGGGCAGTATTTATAGGTACGTGAGGCGATAGATAAAAGGGGAAACTGGTAAGAGGTAATAAGCGTAGCGGTTGCATGTGATAATGTATGTCGGGTGTAAGGCGATAAAAGGGGAAACCGGTAAGAGATAGTAAGCGTAGTGGTTGCATGTGATAATGCATGTACGTAAGGTGATAAAAGGGGAAACTGGTAAGAGATAGTAAGCATAGCGGTTGCATGTGATAATGCATGTCGGGGGCTGTAGAGAGGGGCCTGGATTGTCGCAAGGTCGGCTGGGTCGTTAAGGGAAAGGTCGGTAACAGTTGGTGTCGTTAGTGGTCGGTCGGTAGCGGTCACATGCCGAGGTCACGTGCTTGGTTCGACTTGTCAGTGTGGGGCGGCCAGCGCTGACCGGGTCGTATCACCGCCCCCCTCAGGCAGTATGCACACTGGGCGAACTTCAACCAGCAGTGCCAATGACCCCGACCCCCCGAACTCAACCAGACAACTGCCGACTCAGGCCGAGCTGAAAACAATTTTGGCAGGTGATTCTACCCCGGTCAAATCAGCTGCGGATGCATGTTAATGGCTTGAAACCAAGGGCTGGATTCTCGATTGCAAACCATACAATCGAATGAAAATGGTCAGGATCCTGCTCATGGCAGCCGCAGCTAGCAGGGGTAATCAGTTAGAGGCCAATGTCAAAAATGCAATACTGGCAGTTGCCCACCTCATTGAAGACAACATAGCCGATCAGGCCTCCGACACAGTTGCAGAAGCTGTAGCACTGAAATTCATGGGTAGAGTCAGCGACACAGTTAACAAACTCATGACCAACTCAGATTTCACCTCGGCTGCTATGGCAACTCAGGCAGAAACCATGCTGATGCTCAAGGAGATCTTGTCCCAGTTGGGAACAGTGTCCAACACCCTAGAAGGGGTGGTCAATCACCTGATGACCATACCACAAGTTGGAGGCAGCAAGGGTCCTCAACGCTCATATGCCCAGGCCATGGCAACACAAGAAAGCCGCACAAACGGATGGACTCTGTTGACCTTCAACCCTCAGCTCATGGATCAGCAGGCAAGGCTCCAACAGTGACTGGCAAGAGGAATGAAGGTCATCCTCATTGCAGTAGGGGAAATGGCTGACATAGACTGCTCCCAACAAGGTATTGCAGAACTGCAAAATCGACTCAACAAAATGCTTGGGCAGGTCAACAAATCGATGGCAATCATGGCGACCATTGGCAACAACACCCCGCAACCCACAACAACACAAATCAGAGGTATCACTGCCCTGGAAAGAGGGGATTTACTGCTGGAGATGGACAGTCAAGAGGCAGCAAACAGGTTCAAGAGGTATGCTAACGATCCAGAGTTCAAGATAGCCAAAACATGCATTGACGATACTGCAAGGATTGTAAGTAAACCCTTTAACCTGATTGTGCGCTCTGTCCCATGCAGAGGGATATTTGATCCCTTCAACACTGACGACATAGCATCCATTGAGAGCGACAACGACCTTTGGCCTGGATCAATCATCAATGTGATGTGGCTCAAGAAAGTTGCAAACAGAGCACCATTGCAGACATATGCGATGATTCGCCTGTGCTGCCAAACTGAAGACGTTGCTAACCAGCTCCTCCAACAGAAGATGTTCATTGCAAGACACCGGGTCTATGCCAGGAAGGACATTCAGGAACTATTGTGCTGCAACAAATGCCAGCTATATAGCCATGTCCAAGCGAAGTGTAAGGGCACCTCCAGATGTTTAAGATGCATGAGCAAGGATCACGAGGCGGACATATGCACAGAGGGAAATCAACCATGTTGCATTTCATGCAGGAAGGACTCTAACCATCCTAGCTCAGCAAGAACATGCCCGACCTTCATAAGGAAATGCAACAACTTTGACAAGCGTTACTCAGAAAACACAATGCCCTACTTCCTAACCAATGACCCTGCAATGTGGGTTCTTTACCCAAAGAAACTTTCTCAAGCACCACCAGCACCTACACCATGGATAGATGACTGAGGAACGCAGTCAAATCCAGAACCCACCCAGCAACAGGCCAACCTAAGAGAATTTATTCAACCTAGCCAATGACAGCGACCGAAAGCTGCAAGCCAGAACAGCAACTCTCAACGTTCTGACTCTGAATGAACAGCCCACCACCAAACAATGCTCAACTATGCATCTGGCAACAAAACCTTCAAAAATTGGATGCCACCCAGGCAGCCATGCTCGCTAGCGCCAAACCAGAAGATTGGGACATCCTGGCCCTACAAGAACCTTTCCTTGACCACTTGAACAAGATGCAGGCATCTCACCAATGGATTGTACATTACTCCAACACTTACCATGATGACGGAGCCTCCCGTACAAGATCCATAATCCTAATCAATGCTAATATACCCACAGATATGTACTCATTCATTGACGCCCCCTCACCAGATGTGACTGCAATACAGTTCAAAGGACCTAACAGTTTCTTGTCCGTCTTCAACATCTACAACAACTGCAACAACAACGATACGCTGGCCATCATCACCACAGTCCTTTCATTCAATTTCTGCAAAATATGCCCATCAGACCGCGACCACATGCTCTGACTTGGTGACTTCAACAGGCACCATCCCATCTGGGAAACCATTAAGAACAGACATCTCAACTCCTCAGAAGACATGGTTCAACCTCTCTTGAGGCTGCTAGCCAAGTATAACATGGAACTGGCCTTACCAGCTGGTATGCCTACACTGCAGACTTCAAGCAACAGATGGACTAGACTGGACAATGTCTGGTATAGGAAAGGCGAGTGTAGCCCAATCATTACATGCATGATGGACGCCTCACTACGTCCTTCAGTCACAGACCACATGCCCATTACAATGGTTGTTGACCTCCCGCTAATGTGCACCCCCCCAAACCATATAAAGACTTCCATGCGGTCAATTGGAAAGTGTTCAATACCTCACTAGTTGAGAAGCTGATGCTTTACTCCCCAGCCAAAGCCCACCTCCAAACCCTGCCCACACACCAAACGATGGTGGAACAACGAGCTGAAGATCCTGAAGAGAGCCAGGTCAAAAGCAAACAATCTGTCCTACAAGTTCAGGGATATTGCTGACCATCCCTCCCACCAGAGCACCAAGGACCTATCAAAGCTTATGGCTGCTAAGATTAGAGAGGCAAAGAAGTCCTGTTGGGAGAAGTGGCTGGAGAACATCGAAGGCAGAGACATTTGGAAAGCTCACCAGTTTGTTAGCAGAGAACTAGGTGATATGTCGAAGGACCATATCCCAGAGCTCAAACAGCTGCATGACTCTCCTCAAAGATGGGCTATGGTGAATGAGGACAAGGCTAAAATCCTAGCGGACTCATTTTTCCCCCCACTTCTGGCACCTTGCAATGGTGATCAGGACAAGCAAGACAAATACCCTGATCCCCTTCCGGGGATATGGTACTTCAACAAACATCGCATCCTGAAGACCATAGCAATGCTTAAACCCCACAAGGCCCCAGGCCCAGATGGAATACCTAACGTCATACTAATGAAATGCGCTGACAATCTAATTGACCACCTCTACGTCATCTACAGGGCAGTCTTTGAACTAGAAGTGTATCATGATAGTTGGTTGGTATCCACTACTCTGGTCCTCAGGAAACCTGGGCGGGACACATACACCAAGGCAAAGTCCTACCGACCAAGGCAAACTATTATCAACCATGATAGCTAACAACCTATCGTATCTGGCTGAGAAGCATGGAATGCTTCCGGACCACCAATTCGGTGGCAGACCAGGAAGAAACACAATGGATGCCATCCACATGGTGGTGTCAACTGTGAAGGATGCATGGAGGTCTAAGAAAGTGGCAGTCGCACTTTTTCTGGACATTCAGAGTGCGTTTCCAAACGTTGTACATGAGAAGCTGATACACTGCCTCAGGCAATGTGCGGTTCCAGAATGTTACGTGAGAATCATCTCGCAGATGCTCACCAACCGACAGACCAGACTTCACTTTTGACGGGTGAGTATCATGGATGTCATCAACGATACTACCCAGGGCTGCCCCCTTTTGATGTTACTCTATGCGTTCTACAATGCGGGGCTGATAAAAATAGTATGGGCAGGGGAAAAAGACAAGAAATCTGTCAGGTTCATGGATGATTCAATGCTGATAGCTATTGCTAAGACCCTCCATCAATGCCACAATATCATCTGCAAACTCATGGAGCAGAAAAACGGGGGCTTTGACTGGTCAATCCATTTCAACTTGCCATTCAAACTGAGAAAGCTAGCGCTAGTCAATTTCCCCCGCTCACATCTTGATGAGATCCCTCCGGACCTGGTACTTACAAGATGGAACCACAATGGATCAATGACAACACAGACCATCACAACAAAGAAGGCATACAAGTATCTTGGAGTCATTGTTGACACCAGGCTAAGATGGAATGCCCACACACAAGAGGTCATATGCAAGGCAATGCTATGGTCCATCCAAATTCTGCAATTATCATGACCATCATATGCCACTGCACACCATTCGACAGCTTTACAACACAATGGCGGTTCCCATGTTCACCTACGTGGCAGATGTCTAGTACACCAGCATCCACAAATCTGATTCAGGAAAGAAGACACTCAGTTCTGTTGGTGTTGTGAAGAAAATCACTCCATCCCAGCAGCGAGTTACCAGGACCATTACCGGGGCCCTCAGCACAACAGCCAGAGATACTCTAGATGCCTATGCCTTCCTCCTACCAGTTTGCATGCTATTTGACACAATCCTGTATAGAGCGGCTGTACATCTTGTGTACCTACCGCATACTCACCCCCTCCATAGGCCAATGTGATGAGCTGCAAAGCGCTATGTGAAAAAACACAGGTCACCCCTACATCACCTGTTCTTCACCACTAAAGTCTTGCCAGATGCATTTGAGACTGTACACTCAGTGAGACGTAGGCTCAACTATCTTCCCACGTTCACAATAAGCATAGACGGCAACAAGGCCAACATGCTAAAAATGGCAGAAGAAGACTTCCACAACTCCAAAACAGCAATATACTGCAATGGCTCAGGCTTTGAAGGAGGAGTTGGAGCCTCTGCAGTACTCTATGAAAGGGGTATCGAGATGTGGCATTTGACTTATCACCTAGGCTCAATGAGGGAACACACAGTATACGAGGCAGAGATTGTCGGTACAACACTTGGACTGCATCTACTGACAGTAATAGGAGAGGGTCTCCCCGGTGACTCACTCATAGGCAGTGACAGCCAAGCAATGCTCAAGGCATTAGACAACCAGCACCTGCACCCTGCATACTATCTAGTTGATGAGGTCCACCGGATGGCAGAGAAACTGCAAAGTATACGGTCACAAGCTGGAGAAGAGAATAAAAGCCTTCAACTCACATGGACACCAGGCCACCATGACTTCATACCTAACAAGAGGGTGGACGAACTGGCAAAGGAAGCTGCAAAGGGCAAGACCAGCAACAGCGCTCAACTTTTGGAGTACCTCAGGAACCAGCCCTTTCCAACCAGCATAGCTGCGGCACAACAGGCACACCTGCAAGACACACGTCAATGCTGGAAGGAGGAATGGAAGAAGTCACCGAGATATAACCTTGCTAACTCAATTGATAGTAAACTCTCATCAAGAAACTACCCTCAGGCTAATTGTAAATCTTGATAGGCATCAGTCTGCTACCCTAACACAACTATGGACCCATCACATTCCACTCAATGCTCACCTCTTCCATATATGTTGCTCAGAAACTTCCATGTGCCCCTCCTGTGACAAGCTGAAGTCTGAGATGGTGAGGCATTTCCTACTGGAATGCCCACACTACCAGCATGAAAGACATGTCCACCTCCACAGGAAATTTTGCCATGAAGCTGAGTCGCTCAAAGCATTACTCTCAAGAACTAACACTCTGAAATTTCTTTTTAGATTCTTGAAAGACACAAAGCGACTAGCCAGGAGCTCTAGCAGCAAAGACATGCCCTGAGTCCAGCAGGACAACTAACACCTTACTCTTACCCTCAAACCAATATCAGCAGCAAGAAAGGACCCACCAACCTAAGAGGAGGTCAGGCTCCACACTTGTGGTCTCGATCTCCAAATGCCAGGTGCCTACAGCGCCCAGCCAAAGTGGCTGACAAGATTATTGTGAACACATGGCACGGGGTTACTAGGGGAGAAGGCTCAAAACAGTGTAGGAAACACCAGCTCGCTCATTCTCCACATACATGGGGGGGGCGCAGAATTGCCTTGCTCTTGTAGTCACCTAGATAATGACAGTAATGTGCACCATGGCGCTTTGCGTCAAGCACAATAAAATTGATAAAAAAAAAAAAAAAAAAAAAAACCAACACCGTGACTTTGGTTTGCAGGACTTGATCAAACACCTGCTTAGTCTGCTTGATGTTATAAATGGGTGGCATACTTTGATAAGCAGGATCTAGGCATTTGTCAGAGATACCAAAGTTTTGACTTGACAGTACTGTGTAATGGCCAAGGATATCAGAATAGGGATGTATAGAAGGATCAATAGTAGGTTTGGCAGCAGCAGTTGGTCTTGGTGCTGTTCCTTCACTTGGGGCATTAGAAGTGTTGTTAGTCACAGGGAGTTGTTAACAGGTGGTAATGGGGGGAGCAGGGTGATAGCCTTTAGTATGAGGAACTTTAACTCCATCAAAAACCTCATTGCATTGAAGGGCATAAAGTTCTCTTTCCAAGGCTTTCATGCACTTCTTGCCAACTTAACACCCTTACTTCAACAGTACTAGTTTGTAGCACCTTGTGGATGAGTGTTTGATAAAGCATTGCCTGTTCTGGATCAGGATTAGCATTAGCAAAGAATCAAGTGGTATCAAGCTGGTTGAGATGTTGTCTGTGCTATTCATCTACACAGTCCATATAGAGTCATTTACTAGGATAGTCAGGAATTATAGCACCTGATGGTAGGACAATTTTGCCTTCCATGTTCTGGCAAACCTTATCCTAGTGGATAAAGTTTTTCAGCCTGCCACAATTTCCACAAACCATAGTATGACCAATATTACCATTGATGCAAAGTGCAGTGGTTTTGTTTATTTGTATTTATTTACAAGTTTAAAATTCCGACTTGCAGTAAGTTGCATTGGGCATCTCTGTCACGACCCCGCCATCTCCGGACCCCCACATGCTGCCCCAGCCCCGACACACACCTCCCCCTCGCGCACCTCCAGAACCACCAACAACCTCCCAACGCTGCACCAGCAACACTCGCGGCCATCTCTGAACAGATCCCTGGCCATCACCAAACCCTGGCATCTCAGCCGACACGTCACCCCAAGGCTTCCCTGTCACCGGACACACCCGGACCCCCAGCATCCTGGCCATCACATAATGTTCCGCAACATTCCTCCCGTGAACCGTCGGCACGTCACAATGCCACCTGCTTCTGTGGCGCCGAGGGGCACCACCATCACGCAGCATGACTGCCGACCTGCCCGACACAAGCCCGCCGTAACCCGCGCCAGCACGCCCCGACCACTATCACGACCCCAGGGCTGGGAGCCAGTCCGGGGACTTAGCCGGAGGAATCAGATGTCCCGGTCCCAGCTAGAATCCTACCCGGGACTTAGCGGAAGGGTAGTACATAAACCATAGGGTAGCATACGAGTCGAGTAGTCTTGATATTAACCGTAGTTCTCCGTATTTCCGTGTCTCTATCTCTGCCTCTGTCTCTATCTCAATTCAATCTATTCTCCTGTCTCTCTCTCTCTCTTGTCTCGTCTCTCGTCTCTCGTCTCCATGCCTCGTTTCCGTTCTGTGACTCATTTCTCCTCTCCGTTTCTCTTCTCCGTTTCCTTACCTATCGTCCGTATCTCTTTCTCTCTTCACCCCGGTCTCCTAACCAACCCATCCCGCCCATTCCATACCTACTCCCACCGTTCTGAACCTACTCCCACCCCGATCCATACCACT
>QGOB01000613.1:0-32816 GCA_003313055.1 Termitomyces sp. MG145 | reverse complement strand
AGATATCTGGCAGAGATCTGCTATGTCCACCATTCCAGCAATAATAATCGATATTTAATTGCCCATTTTTTCGTCCCCTTGCTTGTCCGAATACTCTATTATTTTATTAGCCCTTCAGCAATGTGAATTATTTAAGTGTTCCCATGTTTTCTGGTTTCTGAGGAGTTGTCTGCCTGTTATGCCTACAGTTTTCAGCACATAGTATGGTTTGTTTTAACCAGGACTTATGACTTTAGACATAGAGTCATATCAGCGCCAGGCGCTGGAAATCCCTATAGTAGTCCGAGAAGTGTCCAAGAGTAGAGATACCGGTCGAGAAAGTCTGGTTTACAAGTCGCTCGAGATCCTGAAGAGTGTAACGGGCAGATTCCTCAGCGCCAGGATATAAACGAAAGACCGCTACTTTCCACTCGGCGTAGGTATGGTCGCTAAACTCTGGCAAGCCAAGCCAGGTCTCCGCGGTATCATACGATACGTACCGAGCGGCGTATTCCTTTTTCTGGTTATTGTCGTTAATGGCGCAGTCCGCTAAGAGATATTCGAGCTCGCGGAAATACTGGGCGAGCTCTTGGGGGCAACTCTCGTCCCATTTAGGTGCAGTAGAGTCGTTACGAGGGGGCATATGGTGGGAAAGGCGGGCGTCACCCATGACGGTAGGGTTAACGGGTGTCAGTAAGGGCATAGAGGATTGAACGGGGGAATAAGGGTCTGGGGATAGCGGTGGTATCGGGGTGTCGAGGAAGTTGTGGATGTGATGGCCTGGGAAGTTCTCTAAGAGTTCGGTAACGTCGAGAAGTTCCCTAGCGGTAGCAAGTTCCTCTTCAAGGTTACAAGGTGGAGGCGTTAAAGGTGATAACGGCGATGGAGGGTGAATGTCAAAAGGGATCGTGGATTCGAGACGCAAACGGTTTTTAGCCTGGAGGCGAGTTTCCGGTGGAATTTTGCTATAGAACCCCTCGCGGTGGGCTGCAAAATGATGCGCTGACTTGCCGCCTAGCTGCCGTGCAGGAAACAACCAACAAGACCAGCCAGATAGGGATAGCTAGCAAGCAGTAGCGTTACGTGTGTGTGTGAGAGGAGTCTAGCAAAGTCCCAGAAACCCGGTAAGGAGATAAGAAGTCGGAGTTGGTAAGGAAATGTGAGGGAGCGGTAAGAGGTAACGGTGCGGCCGCTAGCGTCAGCGCCAAACCGTCGCTAAGGGGCAACCTGTCGAAGACCCAAAAGGTCATTAAGGAATAACGGAAGAGTTAACGGAAATATACGAGCTGCTAGCCGTAAGCGCTAGCATTTAATGAAGGCGAAACAAGGGCACCCGTATGGTGCTTAACGAAAGCGGAGTGAGTGCACCCGTATGGTGCTTAACAAAGGCGACGAGGAGCGAAGTAGACTGGACTGGGTAATCCCAAATCAGTCGTTAGCGAAGCAAGAGCGTGAACGAGATCTTAAGTGTAGTCGGAAGTGGGGACTAAACTCTGGTATGATTTGATGATTTGTAGCTACTGACAGGGCAGTATTTATAGGTAAGTAAAACAGTAGATAAAAGGGGAAAACGGTAATAGACAGTAAGCGTAGCGGTTGCATGTGATAATGCGATAATGCGTGTTAGGAGTAAGACAATAAAAGGGGAAACCGGTAAGAGATAGTAGGCGAAGCGGATGCATGTGATAATGCATGTCAGGGGCCGTAGAGAGAGAGGCCTGAACTGTCCCAAGGTCGGCTGAGTCGTTAAGGGAAAGGTCGGTAATGGTCGGGGTCATTAGCGGTTGGTCGGTAGTGGTCACGTGCTGAGGTCACGTGCTTGGTTCGACTTGTCGGTGTCGGGCAGCCAGCGCTGACCGGGGCGTATCAACGACCATCATTGAGGCTGCTCGCAGATGCGGTGTGTATGGCTACCTGACCAGCAAAATAAAACATCCTCTTCCTCAGGATATCAAAATTGCAATGACCACAACTACAATGTGGTGGGGCAACCCAAAACCGTCAGTGACCAAATGGATGCAGCAGGATGTGTACACATGCAGTATGGTGACCCTGAATGTCTCAAACCCTATCGGCGCAGGTGTGAAACTTGACAAGTCCACAGCAGATGCCTCGGAATCCCTAACCACTATTCACAATGCTAGGTTGGACTTCTGCCTGATCAATGCCGAGGAAGAACTGGCCGCAATAAAGTACACTGATGGCAGAAATATTGAGGCACATTTCACCTTGATGCACACTGCCTGCTTGAAGGCAAATGACCAGGGCGCAAACATCAACAACTCAAAATTCCGGATGTTACTCATAAAATCCATGCCCACAAACTGGGCTCCCATTACAGCCACCCTCATGGAAGCCAAAACCTCCATGGACATTATTATCTAAAATGCTAGGATCCTCTGCTTGAGGACCTTGTCAGGATTACTATCATGATCATTGCCCAATGACTCAGACATATCCTCTGGGATCATCAAAATATGCACTGAGAACCCAGGTCTCCACTTTCTGGCTGTTGCTATACTGAGCTTGTACCGAGCTCTGGCTGACCTAAGTCTTGGCTTGAGCTGGGTAGGCTCTCACCTACCTCACTCCTGCATCCAGTTTGTTGACCACTACTTGGTGGTCTCACTGGTGCTGTAGTAAACAACCCTCCTGGCATCACAGCTTCTGCCAGATTCATGTACATTGGCTCAAAAAACTGCTCCAATATTTGGCCTTTTTGGAAAGATATGCATGGTGTGCAACAATTACCTAAGCAAAAAATCGTAGAAAATCACATGACGTACAACTGCATCCTGGCTTCATAATAATGTATAGATAATGTGATTTGGACAAGAACTCGCGTATTAATAAATCAAACAAAATATTCAATCATTGGGGCAGTTTTTTGACCCACTCTAATTTACTCTAATTTTCATATCTAGTACTTGGTATGGCCTCCATTTGCCTTTATAACTGCTGTGATCCTTCATGCTCTCTATGAGGCTTTGACATACCTCTGGTGTTATTTCATTCCACTCCTTGACCACTCTCTCCCACAACTCATGCACTCCTTTAGGAGGTACCTCATACTCCAAAAGTTTGCATTTGATGTAAACCCAGAGGTGTTCAATGGGATCGAGGTCAAGGGATTGGGCAGGCCAGAATATCACAATGATGTTGGTATCAGAAAACCAGGTTGTTGCCTGTTTGAAGATGTGTTTTGGGTCATTGTCCTGCTGAAAATATCATCCTTCCTCCTCACAATTCAGTGACTCCAGTGGGCCCTTCAGAGACATCCTAGCAGATGGAGCAAGGAGACAGACATGTGAGCACTGCTGCAAGACTACCAATGGTGGTTTCTAAATGACTGAGGGTACTGGACAGCAGAACACCAAGGAGGTACAGTATGCCTCTTTAGCACTGTCAATGGCTCACCACTCTGGGAGTGGAGGAAGCTCATGAATTCCATAGGCTGACAATGCATTATTATCTGCAGGCAATTATTGAACAGCTACCTTTGGGAGATAGTGAGGCTGTATGGCCTCCCTAGTTTCATCATGAGTGATCACAATTCCAAGTTCACATCTAAATAGTGGCGTGAACTACACAAATTATTAGGAGCAAAGCTTCTAATGTTGACTTTGTTTCATCCTCAAATGGATGGTCAAACAGAGTGGGCCAACTGCAGTTTTGGCCAAATACTGAGGTCTGTTGTATGGCCAAACCAATGCAATTGGGTCAACTAGCTGGACATGATGAAGTTTGCAATAAAAGTGTGTCTGAGATGACCAAGTTTGCACCATTTGAGTTGCATGGGGGCTTCATGCCATCTATGCTAAAGGAGATCAGGTCTGACTCCATGATACCAGAAGGTATCAAAGACTTTGTAGCACAGGCACTGCAAAACTTGGCTGTGGCCCACAATGCAATCATCAAAGCACATATCTTTCAGACACATACTGCAAACCAGCACAGATCAGCTAGTCCAGATATTCAGAAAGGTGCACTGGTTTACCTTTCAACAAAGAATCTGAACAACAAAGAATCTGAACCTTCCCTGGAGGAGAGTGAGGAAGCTCTGCCCTAAGTGGGTAGGACCCTACAAGGTATTGGAAGTCTATGATGAGACTTCCAACTATGCATTGGAATTGCCAGGAGTCTTAAAATCACAAAGGTTCCACACAAAGTTCCATGTATTGTTGCTGTGGCCTTATAAGGCTGCAGAGGATGGGATGTTTCCTAACTGTGCCACCCCAGAGCCCTGCAACTTTGGAGTGGCCAACAATTAGGAATGGTTTGTTGATGACCTTATAGATCATTGCTAGGGTGCAAGTGGATTGGAATTCGAGGTTTGTTGGAGCCTCGGAGATATCACTTGGGAATCCCTAAGTATTTGCAAGGACCTAGAGGCCCTTGATCAATACCTGGAGATCCAGGGCATGCAATGTCTTGGGCAGCTAGCTTAAGTTGTTGTGAATAGGCTAAGTCAGCATTATTTGCCAGTAAGACATGGGGTGATGGCCACCTAAGGCCATCAGTGGAAGTGTCTGCTTTAGTCAGCCAAAGTTTAACTTATGGCTGAGTTCAAACTTTCTTTTCTTCACTTCAGAAGTGTAAAGACCAACTAAGAGTCATGCCACACTGCTGAAAAAACAAAGACCAGTTGATTGGGGAGGCAGGTCAAACCTACCTCTTTCTTATTATTTGAGCCAGACTGGCTCAACTGAGGGAGAAAGGAGTAGACCAAGGAGATGGCAGAGCCAGGATGTGGCCCTGCTGTCATATTGTTTGAACCATCAGAGGGGACATGTATTGTTCCCCCCTGCATTTTCAAGAAGGTTTGTCACAACAGGGACACCAGATGTCATCCTATGAAAGTTACACTGGCCTTCAAATGGCAATTCTGCAACCTGTATGGGAGCAGAAGGCCAGCCAATCAATGTTACCCACAACATCCTGTAGTAACACAGTCAATTCCAGTCGCAGGTCCACAAGCACCTGCAACCTTTATTAGTCTACGGATGAGTCAAAACAGGTATGCACCTGTTTTCCCCCATGATATGGAGGTGGAAGAGGAGGTGTCGGTACAACTAACAACTGTTGAGATGTCTGAACCTTTGCAGGGGCAGGCTTATATGGGGTCATAAGTGATGCCCCTAAGTCCAAAGGCAAGGAGAAGGCTCTTGAGCCTTCTCCTGATGTTGAAAGTAATGAGCAATTAGCTCATCTGTTACAGTGCCTGCATGACATGGAAATTTCAGAAGATGTTGGCATCAATGTCCTTCATGATCCAATAGTACAGGTTGCTTTTGATCAAGTTCTTACTGAACTTGAAAAAGTTAAGAGACAGCAAGATGAGTCCTGTAAGGACCTTTATCAAGTAGCAATGGGAGTGGGGAAGCAGACAGCCTCCTCTGGAGAAGATATGCTGCAGAAGGTCTGTAGACAAAACCTTCCTCTGACACCTGTTGAAAGGGCAACCATCTTGCCCTATGTAAGCCTGTCCCTGAATGAGAGGTCATGGTCATGGAGGACCAGTCTTGTCTGAGACCAGTTAAAGAAAAGAAGATGGGCAACAAACAATCCCTTCCTAAGGTCAAAGTGACTGGGTCAGCAAACCCAGTCCCAATTGTTCCTGCAGGCTCTGTAAGGCCTATGCAGATCCCCTTGGGCAGCATGGTGATGCTGCCATCATAGACAACTGGAGCAGCCAAGAGTAGCAAACCAGCTGCCCCTGTTGTACCAGTGCACTTTCCAAGGGAATGTGCACAGAGGGGCTGATGCTGGCATTATTGAGATTGAACAACCTCATACACACAATTTCATAAGGAAGTACCCTGAGTGTCCTGTAACAACAATGCATTGCAAGGCTAGTGATGACAAGTTCTTTGTCTAACAGCCCACTGAGGAGGGAAGCGATGATGGGTCCAATGAGGTAGACTCATCTAGAACTTATCAGGAAATTGAGCCTGATGATGATACTCAAACATGTCAATTGAAGAAGTCTCACAATGCTAAGGTTAAGCAATGCTTAGCCTATGATGCACAAAAGTCTGCAAGGGACTTCCAGCACTTAAACAATATGGTCCCCAGCTATCTGCCAGATGGCTGGCACACTATTCATGTCCAAGGGCACTGGGAGTGCCAGAACAATTTTAAGGGCATTCTGCACCCCAATTATTATTGGTCACCAACAACCAATGTGGTTTATGTAGGTGAGGAAGCAAAAATTGCTACCTTCCATGAGATGGCTGGAATGGTTTAGCTATCTCACTCATATTCTAACTTTATTTGTGAGTACCTCAGAGTATGCCCATGAACTCAGAGCAACTGAGGTTGCTTGTACATGTGATTTTGGAGGGTGGAGCCTCCATACAAATGTGACAGTGCATTCATGCAGCTTTCTTGTTGTGGAAGTTCCATTAGATCTCCTTTTTCTTTCATGAAATGCACAGGGACTGGACTATGCATCAGGTTCTGGAGATTGATGTGGAGGCTGCATGCAATACACCACCTCCCAACAGATGACAGGAACTGGGTACCTGTCCCCTTCCCACATGCACATTGGCCATGTTAGGATGCACTGATAATAACATACATGGAGTGGGACTTAACCAAGTCCCTCTCAAACATCACTTTGAGATTGACCACTGGGTGCAGTACTCACTGCACCATGGTCATCTGAGTTCCCAGAACTTTGTGTCTGGGATTGCTATTGATAGTTCCAGATGGGTTCATTGAGGATCTGTCTTTGGATACATTCTTGCATATGCATGAACTTGCCCCACTTATTGACCATGAGTGGCTCCGCTATAGCAAAGATGCTAGGTTCCAATACCTAGCCAAT
Organism: Termitomyces sp. MG145; assembly: GCA_003313055.1. NCBI lineage: Eukaryota > Fungi > Basidiomycota > Agaricomycetes > Agaricales > Lyophyllaceae > Termitomyces > Termitomyces sp. MG145. The sequence goes on along the minus strand of QGOB01000613.1, from coordinate 26,008 downwards.
CAACTCAAGTCTACAATTGACATGGCCATAATGTGACCACTTGTGGTACTGACTGCCAGTGCAATCAATCCCCCTGTAGGGCCTCATGCATCCCTACTAGCATCTGATTCTGAACAGGAGTTCCAACAACAGGACTCTCCTAGTGACTCATTGTCAGACACAGCTTCTTGGGAGGGCTCACCTGCCCTCCCCACATCCCTGGCTCTGGAAGGCACTACTGCCTCTGGAATAGAACACATTGCCTCACTTAGCAATACAGTGTCCAGTGAGACTGTGGCCAATGCTGCTGCCTCTGCACTCACAGCCCCAGCTGTAGTCCCTACTAATGCTGGTGCCCCCACCACTATGGCCAGCACTGTGGTGAAGAGGTGGGACAAAATGGCTATGGAGCCAGGGGATATTAGGGAGCTAATGCTTGTTGAGGGAATGTAGATTCTCTCTGGATCATTCTATATCACTCACTTTTCATGAGTGGCTTGTTGTAATCAGACTGTAAGATCAACAATCCTACCACATTTGTTGCTACTATTTCTCTGAATGCCCTGAGCTTATATCTTGGGTGGGATGCTACACTGGCTTAAAAAATTGCCCCAATATTTGGCCTTTTTGGAAAGATTCACATGGTGTGCAACAATTACCTAAGCAAAAAATTGTAGAAAATCACATGCTAAGCGCCAGGCCACAGTGGCACTTAGTATAACCAAGGCTGAGTACATGGCCCTTACATGCAGTGCCCAACAGGTGCTCTGGATGTATAACTTTTTAACTGAGGTTGACTTACCACAGTCCTTCCCAGTCACTATCCATGCCAATAACTGATCATCCATTGCCCTTGCCAAGTCAACAAAGGGTCATGCCCACACTAAGCATATCAACATATGACACCACTACATTCATAAGCAATTACAGGAAGGTCAAATTCAAATCATACCCATACCTATAACTGAGAACATTGCCAATCTCTTCACTAAATCTCTCCCTCAAGAAAATCACAAATATCTGGTCAATCTGATGGGACTTGGGAACAAGCATAGCCAAGACATCAGGGGGAGTGTTGGAGTATGACTCCAGTCAGCACTTATAGGCAGCATAGTAATTATTTACTTCATTTATATTTTGTTTACCTATTATTTTATTTATTCATTATGTTGCAATCACCATGGTGCAATATCTTTATTTGTCAATCTTTACTCACAAACCTTATTTTCTTAGTATATATATGGCCATCAACAGATGTGTTCCTCAGTTGTTTCACTGACTATGTTATGGACTCTGAGGGATATATTTATCTTACAATATTCTATAGGACCTTCTCAGGGTTTAAGTCAGTCTTGTGTGCCAAGGAAATTACAGTCATTATACATAAATGTATCTACAAATGGCATTGACCAAAAGCAGATCACATAGAAGGAATATCCAGCCATGTAAGACAGTTACTAATGTTAAGTCATTTCTAGGAATCTTAGGAGTGTGTTGGATGTTCATCAAGGACTGTGTAAAACCAGCAGAGCCAATTAATAAACTCACTAGGATAGGGGTATCTTTTGAATGGGGAGAAGAGCAAGAAAAGGCCATACAAAGGATGCACTCATCATCACACTCAGCATTGCAACCATTAGATTGTGACATGGCTATGGAGGTAGTCTTGCAGTAGACACAGTGTGGAAGGCAGTCAGGTTCTACATTTATCAGGTAGACCAGGGTGATCCTCTTTGGTTCAGTATTATTGAATGAGAAAGAGGCCAGATTTTTGTAACCAAAGTAGGAACTCTTTGAGCTCTATTGCACACTGGAAGTGTATCAGTACTGGCTCACCAGGGATAGAAAATTGATTGTAAAAACTGATGCAAAGTACATCAAAGAGATGCTATCTGATCCAAGCCTCAGTCCATATGCAATAATCAACCAATGGATAGGCAGTATTCTACTGCATTATTATTTCATGCTTAGACCATGTGCCAGGGAAAATGTTCTTGGCTGATGGTTTGTCATGCAACCAGGAGATGAGGACTGTTCTCCTATGGACCCAAAATATGACAATATCAAACCAGTGAAGTTTGAGGACCCCACTATTGTGCAAGCATTGTATGAGGATCCAGAAGACACCAGTAGCTAGGACAAGCCTTTAGAATCTGAGGAATTTAAAGATGAAGTAGATAGCTAAGGGAGTTATTTGTACAAACTAGTAAATTCAATGAGAGAAGTGGCATGTGATCTGCAGTCTAGTATGGAAGTTCTGAATCAAGCAGTTGTGTAGTGTTGCATAGATGTGCAAGCTTGAAGGATAGTGGATGACTCACCTCCTTTTCAGGTGGATGGAGACTCCAGAGAAGATATGGTACAGTTGTAATTGGAAGTTGCCAGAGGTAAATAGTCTTCTATCAATGCTATCTGTGTGATGTCACTAGATACTACTCTAAAATCATTGTCAGTTCCAGAATCTTCCTAGAAAGAGAGGAAAAATCCAAATGCCAAGAAGTATGATAAAAGATTGTTGAAGATAAGAGAATGGCTCCTCACAAGCTATAAGGATTGGCCAGTAGGCATGCCCAAGCAGGAATACAACAAACATGGACTGCTAGTCAATTCTTTGTAAGTAGAGAAGGATTGTTGTATTGAAGAAAGAAAGAAGGAAACCACCTAGTGATAGAGAAGCATAGAAGAATGAAATTGCTAAAAGCCCATCATGATAGCTTGGGATATAAGGGTGCCTTTGTAACAAAGAGCCTCCAGTTGCAATGCTTCTGGTGGCCAGACTTAGAAGCAGACATACACTGGTCCATCTGAACATGCCATATGTGCCAAATACAACAGAGAAAGCTATTAAAACTTGGCAATGCATACAGCAGGCATCTTTGAGAAGCTGCATTTGTGATGTAATGCACATGCCAAAATTGGACAGATATAAATATGCAGTATACAGACAATGTTTGCTAACCTTGTGGATGGAAAGCAGACCCTTAAGAATGAACAATGGACATTGAAAAGGCAACAGCTCCTTAAGGACATTATCTGCAGGTGAGGTTGTATTTAAGAGGTGGTGCTGTATTCACCAGGTGGTGCTGTATTCAAGAGGTGGTAACAGATAATGGACCCTTGTCTGTGGCAACTCTAAAATGGTTAGAAAAGAAAAATGGCACTAAGGGAATACACAGGCTAACAGAAAAATTGAATGACCACATTGAGATGTTTGGCAAGCCCTGTTTAAAGCAATGAAAGGGGATTACAAATGCTGGTTCTATTTCTTTTACCACATAATGTAGACAGACAGAATGACAATATGCATGAGAGTTCTGATGTTCTGAAGGCTAGTTTCAGCTTCCAGGAATCACCAAATTCCAAAGTTCTTTTGTTTTCTCCTAAACATGCATGTTTTCAAGGGAATGAAGGAATACTAGTTCCCAAATTGGTTGACACCTGTCAGGGGCCTGTGCTCTGTCCATCCAACCTAAGCAATTCATATGCTATTAGATCTGGCGACATTGATTGTGGGGACATGGTATGATGGAATCCTTTACTATCGCATTCATAAAGGTTGACATCACATGTAAGGAATCCAAATGAAAAGCAAATGATCTGGTGTGTCTGGCTTTGTTTGCAGAAAGAAGAAGGCTGCCTCTGCATAAAGAAGAGATCTCAAAGAAAGGTCATTTGATTCTCCTATCTGTGTGGCATCCTAATCCCTCAGTTTTCCATCGCAGTTCTCGGTTCAAATCCGCATATGTTCTAGATTTTGATTTAACAAGTTCCAGATCTACCAGTCTCCAGAGTTTTGATCCCTCCATGAAACATTCATCTGTTCAGGGGAAAACCAAAGTACTGGATCCTAAGCTATTTGAAATAACTTCAGAGATTGATCCTATTCAAGATTTCCTCCTGATCATTCATTTTTTCATGAGGTCCAATATTCTGATTTTTCCTGAGCTAGTTCTTTCCTGTCTTCCAGAGTACTGGATAGTTCTTAGAACATCATCTGTTCTGTAATATACCAAGTACCCTCCTGATTTCAGAGCTTATTCCAATCTTTCCCCAAACTTTCTTACACTGCCTCCCTTGTTCCACATCATCCCTAGATTATTTCCCATCTTATTCATTTATGTGGCACAATGCAAAACATTCATGTGGCACAATGGAGCTTTTCCCAAGTCAGATCTTCCTAAAACATGTTCTCTTGTTCTAGAAAGTTCTCCAACATTCCTAGGGAGTATTCTCCTTCACCTTTGTCTATTTTTGACCTCGTCCTGTCTTGATTCATCCCCTTTATTATTTCCATGAATTAGAATGCCCTTTTGTATGTACTGACTACAGTTCCTTGCTATGTACTGACTACCATTAGTAGCACCAGTAAATGGGGGTAAAACCTCAATCAGTTGCTCCCTTTCTCCATCCATATCCTTGATATTTTTCTTAATTAATATATCCCACAGATTTAGACACCCAGTTCAAGCAACAAGAAATCCCCTCTCCATTGCAACTCACTGTTTTGATTGATTCATCTTTGCAAAGTATCCACAAAGATGGCATCTTGGCTTCTTCAGAGCCACTTCCAATGTCACCACTACCAATCTATCATTCCCATAGAGCACTTTCACTTGTCAACTCTGGATCAAATAGTCCAGGTAGTGTATTAAGAAGATTGGCTCAAGAGAGTATGACAATTACTTCTGCCTCTGGATGAGTTACAGTAGTTCTAGAAGGATCTTTTAATAATCTTGTGAAAGCTTGATCACAGGTGTCAATCTTCATCTGTCCTCACAAGGAGACATTGAATGCCACCAAGACAAAGTTGATGAGAATGAGCCTTTCATTGACTTGTCTCTATTATCATACTTAGCCTTCCAGCTCAAAAAGAGAGTACCTTAGAAAAATCATTTCAAAGAGAGTGTTCAATATGAGTAAACATTTACAGGGAAGGACATTGTGGTGAGTGTCACAGCAAGCCTGATACCCATCAATGCTAATAAATGTGGAGTTGGCAATCCATTTCCAAATCCAACATGAGCTGATAGTGACTCACAGTTTGTTGATCACCAATTGACAGGCATCACTTCAGGTTGCAAGGAGCTTACAGAGCCAACTTTTCTTTGCCAAAGTAAAATTGGATGATTCAGCAAAGGTGCAGGACAATGCAGATAATTTATTCAATTTTCTTGACAATGTGAGATCAATTAATGATGATCTACCAACTTGCATCATGACAATGTCGACTTGGTGCTATTCTCCAACTTGCTTGGAAAGTGCTCCTTGTTATTCATATGTCTGTCCTCAAAAGGTGAGAAGAACCAATATTTCTTATTTCACTTATAAATATATATTTGGGGAGACTTAGCAGCAGTACTAGCACAAGCACCTGAAGAGTCACATGCCTTTACTCTCCAGAACATAGGAAACATTGATTGGGTCAGAAATCATGCATCATTTGTCAGAGACCAAGATTCATTCACAAATGTGCTTTTTGCTGCCTATAAGTACTCAAAAGATCTGTGGCCTAGTCCTCACTGGAGACATGGCTCCAACAACTGACAAGAAGCAGAAGTGTATGAAGGATAAGCCATACTAGCAACTCCTCAGGGCACTAATGTGGGCACAGGCAGCAACCTGGCCAGGTCTATCATTTGCTATCATGCTCCTCACAAGATTTCAGTCAAACCCCAGACTATCACATTGGAAAGCACTGGTTCACATGTTGGCTTACATCAAAGGAACCTTGGATTACTGGATAGTCTACTCAAGAGAAAAAGGAGGGTCTACAAAGCCTGATGGTTACATCAAGCTATGAGGGAGACCTCAATACTTGGCAATCAACTTCTGGGTATGTCTTCCTGATGGATAGTGGCCCAGTATCATAGAGCTCCAAATGTCAGCAAATGGCAGCCCTTTCCACAGTTGAGGCCAAATACATGGCAATGACAAGGAGCTTGCAGCAGGCCCTATGGATGCACAACTTTCTACAGGAAATTGACAAAGGACAGCCTAACGACCCCGTGGTCTCCACTCGGGATTATGAAACATCCTCAGGACGCGATGGTGCCAGCTATTCCACCGCGCCCCCTCTGTTATGGGTCGTGTCGATGCAGGCGACATTCAGATAGATGAACACAGAAGAACACCCATGAGTATCTGAAGTCTCAGGCTGGTGTGGGATTAACAACGCAACGGGTTTACGATGGCTTTGCATGGCTTGTACACTCAAAATTGTGATTGAATTCAAGTTTCCGCGCATTGCTTCCGATTCGAATTCCGAGGTCCGTGTCTGTCGGCACGGTTCTATACATGTTACGTGTTTCGCGTTTTCGGAGAATTCTTTGCACATGTCAACTCTGCTTAAGCTTCGAAGCTTCACCTCATAACGTCTTTCAGAAAAACTATATCGTACTCCATGGGGTCATTTTCTTGATTGCCCTCTTACATCGGGCAGGGCGCCCAAGGAGAGTCAGTATATAAATATACTATTGTCTATCTTCTGAGAACAACAGGCATGGGATACCAAACTTAAAGATACATATCCTCCTCAATGATGCATTTCATCGACGGCATTGAACATAGGAATCATTGTCCGTGTATACAATACAATCTTGAACTTTCGAGCATGGACATCATTAGGCTCTTAGCCGGTTTACCAGATGAGTTGACCGCTGGAAAACCAGGTGAGCACACAATTGCCACATATACGAACAAGGCTTACCCATCAACAAAGTACTCCCCACCAGTCATGTACGTAGCGTGTTCAGAAAGTAGAAGGAGAGCTTGTCCTGTCATTTCATTGGGCTGAATACAGACCATCAGCACGTAGCGACCACAAATTAGACGCCGGTGACCTACCTTAGCGAAGCGGCCAAGGGGGAGTGCGCTAGCCTGGTAGTCGCGGACCTTCTTCTCCATGTGGGACGTCTGATCGGTGTCGACTAGACAAAATACTAGATATCAGCCCACAAAAGGGCATCCAGATCGCCGACGGAGACAAACCGTATCCTGGGGACACCGCATTCACTCTGATACCAAGAGGCGCCCATTCGGCAGCGAGACCCTTGGTCAAGTTCGACACTGCTGCCTTAGATGAGTTATAGAAAACCTATTTAAGGTTTAACGAATGTAGTCAGAAGACAACAAACGTGAGAAGAACTGACTTGCATGAGAGGCCTGTTGAGTCCAGCCTGATTGATGATCTGCGAGCTCATGGAAGACGTAATTACGATTGAGCCATTCTTGAAGTTCTTTTCCTTCCACAATCTTGATCCAAGAAGATTTGGTAACGTTAGTAAACATATGAGTAAATGCGCACTTGGCAACGGCACGAGCAGTGTTGAACACGCCGAACACGTTTACATCGTAAACCTTATTGAAATCGTCATGTGTCAACTCAAAGGCAGGCTTGGGAACAGAGACGCCGGCATTCTATCACAATATGAGATCAGGCTCCGATGAAGGAGGCACTTAGAATAAGACGAACCGCGATGAGTCCTGTAATCGGTCCCATCTCCTCATTAATCTTCTCAAAAATTGTGTTGACGGTGTCGGTATTGGTAACATCACATTGGTATGCCTGCACACGACCAGCTTAATTAACACAATCCGAGCGAATATATGCGCATATACGCACCTTGGCATTGACGCCAAACTCTTGAGCAACTTTGCGTGTCACTTCCTGGGCATCTTTAGAGCTCCTGACACGGTTTGTAGGTGAGGTACAAGGCATTTCACGATGGTAAGTTACGTCATCTTACCTATAGATGACGGCCACATTCCCTCCAGCAGCCGCAATAGCCCTCGTATAGGCATATCCAATGCCGCGGTTTCCGCCAGTGACGACGATGCACTGCTCTATCAGACACAGCTTAATACTCAAGCCACAAGGCCGACAAGATGATTGAACTTACTGGCGAAGCTGATAGTAAACGCTGATGTCATTGTAAATGGTGTATAAGTCGCAGTGAGAAGATCGGAAAGAGTGATGGGAAGGAGATGAAAGGACTTGGGACTTCGTCGACTGTTTTATATCAGTCAGTGGGGCTCGAAGTTGTTTTGGATACGTCATGAATCAGCGGGATAAAAATAGAAATGTCCGTACGTCCGTCATCAAATGTTTGGGCAAGTCAATGGTTGAAATTGTACATGCATGACTGATGAGACTCTTATGCATTTTGAAACGTTGTCTTGGACAATTGCTAAGGCTGAAGTCGATGAAAAAAGGAAGCAAAGAAACTTTGTCTAGTCTTTTTCCACAAGTCAGCTACCTCGAGAAGACAAAGATCATGTACTTCGGGTAGATTATGTCCGACAAAGTTGTATCCACTACAAGTCCAGCCTTGACAGAATGTTTGACTCCCCGAAATTACCGAAAAATTCATTTCCAATTGCTCTTATTCATTCTTCGTGAGACCTTGAACATTCAACAGACAGAAATAGAGAGAGTGTGCTTGAGAGCCGTGAGATCACCTGGAGCAGGCGGAAAAGGCAATGTGTGGCTGGAGCCGGGAAGCCGTGCTAAGTACCGACTAGTACGAATCATGACTTATCCAAGCAAGCAAGTATCCTCGCAGACGGTGTCAAACAGCCGTGGGGATCATAGAAAGACACTCTCGCTATATCGGTTTGATGAGCCAGCTTGGACAATGGGGAACAAGTGTGCCGCCTTGCCCCATCAGAGATGACGCTCGATACCTTTCCCCACATATGTGTTTTGCTGAATTTCAAGGGAGAAGGGTATGATCAAGGTTTATTTACCTCGTTAAGTGGCGCCCACAATGAACCGTGGAGTTATCTTGAATTCGACCTTTCTTCTTCTAATCGGCAGCCCTGGCTTCCCAAGAGAATATATAACGATCAGGCGGTAGAGGACCACGAAAACAACATGCGCACAAGAGCCCTAGACTACGAAGACTTGGCTGTGTATCATGCATAGCAACTGACGCACGAAATTCGACCGTTGACCGTATTGGTTGGAGACTAAAATTCTCTGGCACGTGACTGCGGTGCGCTGGTCCGGAAAAACACTGTATTCCGCGCCTCATGCCCTTTTCGAATGGATTTACATGATAGCTCTTATTGCTTAGGAGAGAGTCAGAAATGGTTGAGGCCAGTTCCTTAGTCTGTCGGAACCATTGTCACACCGTCAAACCCACATCACAAACCCATATCACAACGACGCAATGGACTCGCCCCTGTGGCACAATGAACGTATACCTTGTCTTTAACCAGCAATGATCCATTGTCTACACGGACTAGTATATATACCAGAGTTCGACACACTCTCAGTCAATTATACTCGACTGAGGGTGAGTAACTCCATCGCATATCGTACATGCAGTGGATTAACATCATACCCAGATTGTTATTTATATTCATCGTAATCTATAGGTACGATAGGTGTCAATTATACTCGATTGAGGATTAATATACTCATCGTAATCTATAGGTCTCACTCATCTGAGTGATCGTATTGTTAGGATTCTAATGTCAGATACTATGGACTAACTATCATAATTTCATTGTAAGATAAGGTAAAAGCAGTTCTACCCGCATTGTCTATTTGCTCCATCGATCTGACACATTCTCTGGAGTGAGTCACTCAGGTGGGTCATCGAGCCTTGTTTCCCTCTAAGATTTTATGATATTTGATACTGCAATTCGCCACGCAGCCCCTTCAGGATCTGATGACTGCCATTATGATTAAAATCAATGAATGTATGGAGATACATATGGTTCCCTGAATGGCAGAAGTAAAAGACAGTGTTTCACATTTCTTCCAGAGTTTATCACTGAATCTGACAATTAGCTGCAGAGGTCTGGTTGAAACGTTTGAAGTCTCCCAAAGCTGAGTACACTCACGTGATCATTGTTCTCCGACGTCCATTCCCATTCGTATGCAGCTCTCTCTCTTCCATCAATCTACGGTTGTCACGTACTTAGCTGCCGAATTGAGAACCCTGAGCTCCAATAGGCAACAGGGACAATTTCATACTTCTAACAGCATCCCTGGCTCCAGCATAACCCTTGCGCCTATTTTTTCACGCCTTTCTCTCTGGCTGCATGACCAACTGCTAATTCTAGCGCGTATTCGGTCCCTCATCCTTACTCAATGGACTCGGACCCTTCAAAGCTCAGATCATTCTCCTGACCGGACCTTCGACAATGCTCAGAGCTGAGTATTTGAAAGATAAATTGCTACTTTCTGACGCTTTTTCATTCCTCGTGGACGGGTGCTTGTCATCCTGTGGTACATGAAATATAGATCCATCTGCTGTTCTCACTCTTGTCCTTCACGAGATGGCCCCATCTGCTTGTGGTGGTCTTGATCCGAGCAATGAATGGAAGCCCTTGTCTTTTTCTGGGCTTCAGATCATCTCCTTGAACGCCGCATCTTTAGTAAGGACTGAAGTTCCACGTGTGATCGGTGCACAAGATAATTCATGATATTGGGAGTAAGTTCCGCAGCCATCTCTTCAAACTACCATGAGATTCGTGACCCCTGTACTCATATCTATCGTTGGCTCCATGGCCTGTCGGTCTCCGCGACCCTTGTCACACCTCCGACCATCCCAGCAGCCGTAGTTTCCACGGCGCTTTCGACACATTCTCCCGACATTACATAGAAGCACAGGGTCCACTGACAGATACAGACTGAGTAATGCAGTGTTCCAACAGCCAAATTCCCGCGTCGTTCGTGCAAGGGAATAGCGTCTGTTTCACTTCGGGTGTGAAGAATGCCTCCAGGCAATTTTCCTAGGAGTCCGTTTGATTGAAAGTGCCGCAAAGGCGATAGTTGGGCCATGAATGGTTCGGTTAGAATGAGCCAGAAGTTCTCAGATATATCTATTATGGTCTTCCTTTCCCCGGACTCGGTTGCTGGCACACAACAATTGAAGTTTATCGTCAAAATTTTCTGACATATTTCTTTGAGTAGGCTGTACTGACGTGTACACTAAGCTGCACTATCTTTGTTTCAGGCCTCTCCTGGCAGTCCCGCGAATAAGAGATTTCTTGGTGTTGAATGACTCATAGCGAGACGACCCGGGTCAGGCTGAACGATGTGCCGTCTCAAGCATGATTGAGACCTTGCACCTTCGAATTCTCTTATCACGGAAGATCTTCAATTCGTTTAATGACCGCCACCGCCGGATAGCTGCCAAAAGGTTTATGCGAAAGGCAGAAACTGTGAGTGATCCGAGTGAACAATTCTGGTGGACAACTCTGCAATTCTCTTTATTGTGGTATTTCATAATAGATGTCGGCCCTGCTCACAGGCGCAATGGCGATATCTGGTTTTCCAAGGCCAAAGGGGGTAAGTATGCTTCAGCTTTTTATTCTCATGTATATACATACCGTTCATCAATTCAATCATGTGTGGGTGTCAGTGACTGTTTTGTGGGTCCATGTGATGCTTCCGATGTTCGTGACAGAGGGATACTAACATTAGTTAATCTTATTTGTCTGCTTGCCTCGTAGAGGTCTCCTGCCTGCCTTTTCAATATTTCACACATTCAGTTGAACGTCTCCGGGGAAGACGACATAGCAGATCTACTGTCGAGTTCGATTTTTTTTGAGTTACTCATTACGATAATCTTGCATCGCCTCAAGATATGATTACTAGAACAGTGACAACAAAGCTCGTAACCAGAGGTCCAAATGCGCCAGTAGTCGACGCGATAGTTCTGATGAAGCTCAGACTTCAGAACATCAGACGGGGCTGATTTAGACCGATCCGGTTCGGGCGCTTGTTCTTGCCATTTCTGGCATGTCGATCGATTGTCCTGGATTTCAACAAAAGCCACTCGACATCAAAATCGCGTTTCCACGTGCCCTTTGGACCCACAGACACCAACATGCGCCCCTGGGGGTACAACAATGGCTCTTGTTCTCTTACCACCATCTTCTCCTCACAGCGCACGCCCATCAGATGTCTCTGGAGTATTGGAACGGCCCCCATAGGGAGTCGGATATTAGCCACTGCAGCAATTTTGAATATAGAAATGGTGAAGGCAGGGCCCTTGCAAAACATCCAGAGCGTGGTTCTCGTGCAATTGTATGTGTTCATCTTAACGCACTCAGAACACTGCTCATTTATAAGGAAAGGACGTTTCTCCGCGTTACGCTCCGTATTCAACATTCGCTCGACGAATCAGAGTCTTCAAGAACATTGCAAGAGTACCGGACATAACTCTCAACTATGCGCAAACGGAGGGTGTGACGCCACTTGGGACTAATCCAACATTGTTTCCTCTCTTTTCAGACCTTGCGTCACCACGGAGTCACACCGACATGCGGTGCGGCACGCCTCCCTTATCATCAACACCTACATCTGTCAATTCTGATCTCTCGCCGATCACGACCTCTGAACAGATTCTTGACTCTTTTCCTACAATCTCCCATCCGCTCTCACCTCTGCTTCCCAGCTCTCTTTGTTTTTCTGATAATGCATGGAATGTTTCCCCAATCTCTGCAACGGCCGATCTGCCTTCCCTTGATTTATTTGTCAACTCACCGAATGAGCCTAAGTTTTATCAGCTGGATAACAATTTGCGCGAGTCGCTACCGGTTTCGACTACTGGCGATACTAAATATGACTCTGTTGTCACACTTGATGAGGAAAAGCCAACCGTGAAACGCCGTCGATGTACATTGTCGGAGCCGGAACATGAGTCACCCTCCACCTATGTTTCCACTCATCCTAACAGCAACGTGACTGCAAAGAAAGCCTTGAATGCAGCTAGAAAAACGCGAAATCAAGGTTCTACTCGATCACATCCCTCCGATTTGAGTAAACATGTGCGCAAAGGCAATTATTCTCCATAAAGATAATGATAACTGATGAGATCCTCAGGTAATGAAGCTTTCATCCGACGATTGGCTGAAATTGTCGCCATCGACCACCGACTACGCGTCCCCGCGCACGTCATATTTCTCATCACCACCTTCACTATCACCGTCAGCTACCCCTGAGCTCTCGTTGAACATACACAAGCGGAAGCGTGAAATGACTTCTCCTCTCGTCACCCCTCAACAATCCCCCCTAGCGGCCAGGTTGTTGTCAGTGGACTGCAATGTCGATGCTTCGTTTGCTTCGTCATCGGTGTTCAATGGGCAGGACAAAGAAACCGAGAGCGGGTACCCTGACCTTATCGATGATTACATCCACCGAGATTTTATGACAGCAAGGGCAATGGCGCAGCGACGTTCCGAGCGTACCAAGGCTCCTATCAGCTACGCAGGTTGCGATGAAGATATTCCCGAGAGGCAAGCTAGAGGCAAATCCCTAGCGACGAAAGCAAAAGCCAAATCGGATGAATTCAAGGTTCCACGTATGCTGCAGAAAAAGCGTTACCGCAACGGTTCGAAACGTGTACACAATGCGAGTTCCAAGTGCGAGTGCCCATTTCAAATCATTTGTCCGATTCCCTTCGGACGTTTCAGTGATGTTGTCCGCCACCTCGAGAGTAATGTCCTTCACACTCACGCAGAAAAATATCGCTGGGAGTGTCCAGATTGTGGATCTCGACTCGCTCGTTCCGACTCTTACAAACGCCATGTCAATGCTCGGGCATGTGGCAAGCGGGCGTCGAATGGAAAGGCCAAGCCCGTTTATTCTCCAGAAGTGGAGCTGGAGCTGGAACGTATCAGGAACAGCAATCATCCTGCCGTTCTTGCTGCGAAGGAGAGGTTGTAGATCGGACATGGCTTTTGTTATATTGGTTATCTGAAGGACTGGATTTTTTCCATCTTTTGAGCCCCGGCATTCTATGTGATACCTGTATATGTAATTCTCTCAACATCTCCCTTCTACCTATACCCGCATTTATTGTCCCGATCCAATGTAACATCATAAATTCCTCGTTTGTACTAAAGTAACTAACACTTCTGATGTATTGATTGTAGTTTTCGTGATACCGTTTCCCCTTGAACCGAAAATACCTGATCCAGACGTTCCTAATTGCGAAATATCTCTGCTAGTTCAGAACGAAGACGAGGATATGAATATGTCACATCAAGCAATGGATGCATAGAGAAGCCTCAATTCGTTGTTGAGGTTGACACTGCCAGAGTCGAAGAAGCACTGTTATCATGCTCAGCTTTGCGAATCTGAGGTATCGGAGGCAAAGGACGCGGGTAAATCCGAGATGGGGGCCGAAGTCGTTGGTTTTGATGTAGATGTTCTGTTGTGAGAGACCCTGGCGTGAATTTGACAGCTGGAGTAGCGTGTGAAAGGATTGTCAAGGGTTTCATAGTCGAATTCTGCAGGTCTTGTTGATTTATCACAAGTCCTGAGTCCAAATTTCCAGACTCCATGAGGGAAAGAATTGGAGTGACGGGCAGAGGGTGAATTAGGGACTCTGGGGAAGAAAATTGCTGGCCCTGCTTTTCTGTCACGAGAGACTCTGGTCTAGGCGTTTTCGTGGGGGAAGGAATGAGGCTTAACTCAACAACGTATTGAACTGTTCCTCGAAGTCTTGTTGACCCGCTGGGTAACACTTGAGTGTTCAGTACCGCATGCACCTGCGCTTCAATTTCGCCAGCTAGAATGGCGCCATTTCTAGTACCTCTCCTATCCCACGTACACCTTATATCATTACCGTGAATTATCTGAACCAGATGTCCAACTGTCACATCCCTGATCTCGATGAAGCAACTAGTGGCGTCGAACAACATGATATAGGGTGCATGGAGAGCAGCCCGCACAGCGATACCTTCCCATTCAATGACTTGTGATCGTCGGGTGGGTATTCCATGTTTGTCAACATAAAGTCCGAATTCTGCACAAGTGATGAGTGCGCATCATCGGCCCGGGAAACATCGAACTACCATCATAGCACAAGAGGTATTCGTAATCCGTTACCCTGAAGATCCCTACAGCACGAGCTGCCTCGCACCGCTTCGCTAGTAGTGTTCGAGTATCAGAAAGTTCGAAAATTGGCTTAGGCTCTAGACTATCATCATGGCACCTTGATGAGAACAAGGTCAAGAGGATTTTGATCATCTACGACTTACTTATTCAGATCAATGGTCTCGAAACCTTTCGCACAAAGAATCACAACGTGCGTTTTGAGGAAAAAAAGGTCAAACGATTCTGAAGGCCCAACGAAGTCTTTGTAGACGCGGAACCATTCCGACTTCGTTGGGCGAAGACCCAAAGGAGCGTTTCCAACGGGGACTAATTCCTTGATTTTGTCTTCGATTGGCTCAAGGGCGACAAAAATATTATTTGACTTTGCGAGAGGATTGTCAGCGTGATGTTGCAAGGTGCACTTGAAAACGTACTCCTTTTTTCTTCATGTAGATAACAAGGGTTCGTCCTTGAATGGTCCCAACGCTGAAGAAGTGCACGTCTGTTTTTCCGTTGATTTTTTGTGCGTCCACATGAACAGGATTTCTACGTGCATTGTGAACGTGCGTAGGGACAAGGGTTTCAAGTTGGTACGCGAAGAGTGACTACCATTGTATTCCCATAAGATTGCAAGGTCCAGAAACATATCTGGTGCATCTTACCCCATCGGCGAGGACCAAGAAAATACCAAAATCTTGCAACATAGCACATTGTGTCACCATTTTGATTGGAAGAACTTGACGTGCAGCTGTACAACAATAAGATACGGTCAATATACACCGAGTCATAGCTGAGCATACATGAGGGATTATGGCGAAGTCCGATCCATACACCTTCTGAGCATCCAATAGCTACGAAAGGACGGCCATCAGACGATGCTATAAAGTATCAGTGATCAATATCATAGTGAATCAGTTGAATCACTCAGAAGTATACTTACAGAAGGGTACCGAGCAGGTGATCTTTCTGACAAATGCATTAACCTGATTGCCCGTAGTGAATGGCGCGGGTGCATTTAGTGAATGCGAAACAAAGGTAGCAGCACTGAGTGTCCGTAGCTCAAAAACTTTATTCAACTCCTGAGCTGTTTTCCGAAGAGCGAACGCGTCATCCAGTTTTTGTTTCCATTGTGTACGACCTCGAGAGGATTCGGAATAGAGGATATAAGTTCCCCCATTACGACCTGAGTAGCAGAGGGTCAAAGGATAAATAAACCGGGAATCATTAGGAGTGACTGGCGACGCCCTCGGTTCGGACGGGTCATCAGTGTTGCGATCCCCTCGTAGACCACCTAGAAACCGTGGGTACCTAAAAAGGGGCGGCTCGGCGGCATTGACAAGGGTGAGAAGGTCGAGAGGTATAGGCTGTACAAGAAAAGTTAAATGGCATGTAACTCGAGATCCCGATTCTACCTTTTGATTGATATGGTACGTTACCAGGCCATCTTTTTCCTTCGGTTTCGTCAAGACCACTAGGTTCAGATTGTCAATGCGAATTATAGTGCCTTTGATCGCGTAACTTACAATAATTGTCAAGCAACAGAACGAAAACCTCATTCCATCCTTTCCGCTCTAGACCACCGTCGGGTTGTCGGAAAAGTTTTCCTGAATGGAGTAGCGTTCTACTTGGATCGGATAACTCAATATCCTCCAGCACTGAGATTAAATTAAGCCGGGATATCATGAAGTTTCCTACATACCACAGTTTCGCCTGGCTTGAAAACAAGATTTGCCTGGAAACGCCAAAGATCGACTCTTTGCTTTACAGAAAAAACACCAGACTCGGTCCCCTTACCCAGAGACTTGATCAAATGAATCGTCTCAGGTATTCGCTCGAGGTCTGTACTACCTTCAGGCGTTTGTTCAAGTATGGCCCTTAATAGGAGCTCATAACGTAGGAGACGAGGGATAGGACGATTGATGAAATTTTTCATGTCAAGGCGATGGGCATCGGGATGACGGATACATGACTACATTAAGACTTCAGGAATGCGCTTCTAGAGAGGTGATAGGCAATTCTCACCTCGACAAACTTTTTAAACGCAAGATTGTTTCGCATTTCATTGTCTATCTTATACGCCGCAAGGGGATAGTTGGGAATATATTGTTGATAGGCCTTCTTGAACTGAAGGACTGCGTGCATCAAGGGCTCGATGATGCTCCCAAGAATAGGATGTTGATTTTCCTGAATGCTGAGAAATGCCTTGACTAGCTCATTGTGATGTTCGTATAGATGCTTGTAATTGTGGAACACGTCCTGTATAAATTTCTCTAGTCTATCGCGGGGTATGATCGGAGGCACGGAAGTGCGAAGAGGTATGATATACATCTGAGAAGTATTACGTTGTTTTGAGTCACTGTTTACTCGAATAACCAAGACGTACATGATCAATGTTCTCCAAGTCTTTCACGTATGCCATCTCACCCTGAATAAGCTCAAACATGGCACTGTACCAAGGAAGGAGGGTTATTCGCCAATCAAAAAAAGATGTTGATTCTTACGCTTGCCGTTTAGTTTCACTTGTCGTGATTGTTGCTAGGACCTCACTTGATACAAGATCGTGCCACTCCCACTTTCCCGGAATACTTCGCATCATGGAACACTGGAACGTGATCAGCTGTGCCGTGGACTGTAGACCCTTTACGGTCTGTATGGTTGCCTTCAAGGCCTCGTAATCAGTATTATGAGGGTCTGTTAAACCGAGGATAGCTTCCAGACTTCCTGGCAGCTTCTTCAAGTATTCTACTGGTCGGTTCAAAAAGTGTTTCAAATCAAAGCGAGGTGCGTCTGCACTACGCGAAGATTGGCGGGAACATCCCTGTCAAATTTTAATCAAAGCTGGAATACCTCATAATGGGAAAGGTCAAACCTCCAAGAAAATCCTGAAATAGGGATTATTGTCGATCTCATCTTTCAATCGTCTCTCTGCAATCGGATGATGTCCAATATAGGCGGGATATGGCGACATGAAGTCGATTACCGCTTCGAACACAATATCACCAATGCTCCTGATAACCAAGCCATCTTCTCGTCGACGAATATGCATCGCTTCGACAAGGCGTCTATTGCATTCGCGAAGATTGAGTATCACGCCGAAAACCTCATCAATAAACTCGTCTACGCCAGATCGGACAACAGAAGGCTTGGTCGTCTTTAAGGGGACAATAAAGCTCTCTTCTATTACATCTAGGCTGTGGACGTAGTGTTCTTCCTTCTCGATAAAATTGTGAATGACACTGACAGCAACTCATGTCGGATTCAATTCTGATGACTTTCAGCAACAACGCACCTTTGTCGACGAATCTCGGTCTCTGACAAATGGTGCATGATTTCTGACCCGATCGATGTTTCCCATGTTCTAGTAAAGGCATGCGACTCTTCAGGCGCTCGTGCCAGTACCGCTGCTAAGTCTCCCTAATATATATATTCATAAGTGAAATAAGAAATATCGGTCCTTCTCACCTTTCGAGGGCAGACATATGAATAACAAGGAGCACTCTCCGAGCAAGTCGGAGAATAGCACCGAGTCAACATTGTCACGACGCCAGTTGGTAGATCATCATTAATTGACGTCGCATTGTCAAGAAAATTGAATAAATCGTCCGCATTGTCCTGCACCTTTGCTGAATCATCCCATTTTACTTCGGAGAAGAAAAGTTGGCTCTGTAAGCTCCTTGCAACATGAAGTGATGCCCGTCGATCGGCGATCAACAAACCGTGAGTCACTATCAGCTCGTGTTGGATTCGGGCATGGATTGCCGACTCCACATTTATTAGCCTTGATGGGTATCAGCCTTGCTCTGACACTCACCACAATGTCCTTCCCTGTAAATGTTTGCTCATATTGAACACTCTCTTTGAAATGATTTTTCCGAGGTACTCTCTTTTCGAGCTGGAAGGCTAGGTATGATAATAGAGACAGGTCAATGAAAGGCCCGTTCTCATCAACTTCGTCTTGTTGGCGTTCTACGTCTCCTTGTGAGGACAAATCAAGATCGACTCCTGTGATCGAGCTTTCACGAGATTATTAAAAGATCCTTCTAGAATCACCGTAACTCACCCAGAGGCAGAAGTAATCGTCGTACTCTCTTGAGCCAATCTTCTTAATACACTACCTGGGCTATTCGATCCAGAGTTGACAAGCGAAAGTGCCCTACGGGAATGATAGATTGGTAGTGGTGACATTGGAAGTGGCTCTGAAGAAGCAGACATGCCATCTTTGTGGATACTTTGCGACGATGAATCAATCGAAACAGTGAGTCGCGATGGGGAGGGGATTTCTCGTCGCTTAAACTGGGTGTCTAAACCTGCGGGATACGTTAATTAAGAACTTGATGCAAAAATATCAAGGATACGGACGGAGAAACGGAGCCACTGATTGAGGTTTATCGTGATGATCTTTTGAAGAGTCTCCAACACTTTTTTCAGAGGATTGGTACTCGGAATCCAAAGTATAGATAGGAACCCAGTGGTGTGGCCGATTCATGTTGATATCTTGAGATTCAAAAAACGTCATATAGTTGTGACGATATTGACCTGGTGAGACTGGGGCTCGGGCGCCCGCCGGTAGAGATAGAACATTTCGAGACTCTCGAATTAAGAATGCAGAATCAATATATTGAGGAGTGAAAGGAAAGGATAGACTTGATAGTAGGGATACTTCAGGGCAGTGGGTTGAAGACGTGGGTGGACGCCGAGCTTCCGAGTCCTGCGGATCATCCACTGATGCAGAAGAATCATGTCTAAAGTTGAGGAGCTCTATCCCGCAGCTGATTCAAACATCAAGAGTGAGTAGATGAGGATATAAGCGATACCTGTTAACGACGGGTCTGCGTTCGCGGCTTTCGATTCAGACAACAATTGTCGAGAACTCGAAGGCGAGGTTTCTTTCTCATCTATTTCGAAAGACGCGTGAGCTATTAAAAGCGTGATGGAACTTGGTGAAGAACCCCTCACACGTCAAAAGTAAATTCTGAGTTGGCATCACGATATTTGCGGGCGTGTATGGAGCCTCGTTTGGGTGGAGATGGCTGATCTGACCATGCTCGAGTTTGGTTCCCTCGACGGAAGTGGCCTCGCGAAAAATGTCGAGTACCTGTTGAAGAGGCCGAGCCCGCGTATCTTGCATGAACCCCGAGCAGCTCAAAGAGCAGCGCCGAGTTGGATCGCGTAGGCTCCAAGAGCTTCGGTATAAGCCGCAATCACTGGGATATATCATTTGACCGCATAACCGCTAGGTTGTGATTGTGGGTCCTTGCATGGTGCGGCGGGGATAACAAGACTTGAAGGACTTAGGGATCGACGTTCACAACAGTGCAAGGTCCTGTGGAGCCTTAGAGGACGCGAACTGACCATGAGACGAGATGTATTTGAAACCTCGATGGACTCTATTAATGCCAGCGACATCCATGACAGCAGAAGAGACGGCCTGAGATTGAATGGAGCAGCCGCCGGCCATGAACGGCAATTGGACGTGATGGTGCCTGCCACGCCCCCGGTAGCTGGACTTAATCACAATTTTCTGGAAATGCCATCGAAGACACCCCGCTTTGAACCTATGGTGTAGTCCCGCCCCCAGCCTGGTTCTTTCCTGACAAGACATAGGACTTGCATAGAATTGTCCTTTTTGTATTACAAGTAGACGTCGATATTTGTGCGTAAAATACCGCGTTCGATAAGGCCAAAAGATTATCAAATATTATCACTAAAACACTCTCAGCTCCTTATGTGTTGTCCAAGTCTCATTCTTTGTCATTCTTTGTAGAACATATACATAGATACGTCTATGGATTGCCTCAACCACGAGGTGCGCGGACCTCTCTTGTCAGCATCTCATCGATTCGTCCCGAGACCAGTGCGTATATCAGTTAAACCTTGAGATCTGTTGATCCTCCTGTTCCTGCCCTTTCCCTCATCTTCTCCCTGTTTGAGTCCTGCGGACCACGGGTGTGTGACTATTGGAAATACCGCATGGAATGTATGTATTCTTGGGCTGATCGCCATTTCCGATTTCTTACTCTAAGACCTCAAAATTGGCATATCAATTTTACTGAAGACAACGTAGGTAGTAGTTTGTACTTCCAGTCCTCCTCCTGCAACATACTGCAGAACTGCATACAAGAACGACCTCGTCTATCCAGCCTTTTGGGCGCAACCCCAAAAATTTATTTTAAAAACCATTCAAGACAGCAACAAATTGACCGAGACAGGGGTCGAACCTGCAATCTCCTGATTCCAAGAAACTTCGTAGTCAGACGCGATGCCATTTCGCCACACGGCCTTAACAGCATCGCGCAAGTTAGTAGTGAGGAGTTGACCGGGGTTAATTCGAGCGTGGTAGATAGATAAGGATCATCACTCCATTCGTCACACTCAGCACATCTGACCCTGGCCATTGCCAACACGCCCTTTGTTCGTTAACTATTCATTGTTTCCGTTTCTGCTAAATACCTGTGGGCGCGCCAGTGAGCACCTCGTCGTCTCACACTGCGCTCGCAGGTAAGTCCATCTTCCTTGTCCTTCGTTCTTTTCATCTGATCTATATGCGCTCGATAGCGCTTGCCCTCGCAGGCCTTAAGAATTCCAGACGGACGCTTTACCAGAGCCTCAACAAGTCCCCCCCGACGCCACCATGACGACCCCTGATACATCAGCCAAAGCGTCAATCTCTGAGGTTTCGGAGCTTTAAAACATGACGCAGGATCTCATGGCTAGACTGTGTAATCCTCCCACGTCTGCTCCCATCCTTCTCACCATCGCAAACCCTGCTCCATCACCAGTTCTCGCACGACCCGCGTTTGTACCCTCCATTCTGGGCGCAGGACTCAACGGTGCGTCCTCTCCCGCTTCCCTATCCCTTCGCACCCAGTTTCCCAATGTCGACGCGGCGGTTCTCGGGGCTATCACAACCCACGAATTCAAAGCTACGGATCTCCACAAACTTGATCCAACAAACCGGGACAAGGAAGTGGACCCCTTCAACAGTTCAACCAACCAGTTCAAAGTGAGCAATCGCGTGACTAAGGAATACAAAACCCACTTCTCTGTAATCCTCCCTCTGCAGACATATTTCGATATCTCTGCATTTCACGTCAACAATACAGTTGCCACCAGCGCCTTCTTCCACTACACAGCCGATCTTGTAAAACTAGTAGCAGAATACAAGTGGCCTGCAGTGTACAATTATCACGCTGTATTCTTTAATTGCAAAAGGGCAGAAATGGCAGCAGGGGATTTCTTCCAGTGGGGAAAATGCAACAATGATCTTTCCAAGCATGTATATATGCACCAGAAAGCCCTGCCAATGAAACAGGCTAAGGCAAAACTGGCAGTCAATCCCAACAAGGCCTGCGGGAAATTCAATGAGGGTAGATGCCAGAAGCACCCCATGCCCTTAGGGCCACCTGCAGACATGCACCACCTGTGGAAAAGCAGACCACAGAAAGCACCAGCACAAAGACTAGGCAGCAGGCTAGGCAAGCAACAACACATGTGCCCTCACATTTTGCCCAGGCCTGCCCAAAGGCACCCCCTCATCATCTTTGGGCTTCTCACCACTGGCACCTCTTGACAGTAATGTCAGGACCCACTCATTTTCAACCCCCACCAACCCTGGTACCCCTGCTCACCGGCAGCCCCTACCACACTCCAAGTGCACCCTCCCTGCCCTAGTGCATCACTGGATCACTGACTAACCAGTTTGCCAAGCACTGTCAACTACAGGCCTCATGGCAACACAACTCAGCCCATAATACAACTAGCACTTGTGCTCTCCACTCCAAGACCTACCACCCACCAATCCCCAATTACAAACAGGCCCTGGGGACAACTACACCCCTCTTGAGATCATCCTAAAGCTACTGGACCTGTGCCTGAGTATAAGGTTATGACACCTCTGTAGACAGTAGTTAGTCTCAATATTACCCATAAGTTTCCTTTGTCTCAGTTTCCCTACTGACTCTCTGTTTCCCAGTCTTATCTATTAGTTTCCTGGTCTTCTCTTTTTCCAACCCATCAGTCTCCTGGTTTCTCTTACAAATCACCTATTTTCCTCACTATGGCATAGTTCCTAAATCTTCTGGATTTCCCAAAGACTTTGACACCTCCACTTATGTTTGCCCAGACTTTGGACCCATTTTCCAAGCCTCAGAATAACTCTGGACATCCATAAGTCCTTCTTCTGCTGTTGACTAACTCTGACTAGTGGGTTCTATCTTCATGGATGCCAGTGGCTCAAAGGAGATAGGAAGTTATTTTTGGCATAGGATGGTGATTGGCATGCTGCTCCTGCCACCTGCACTGGGCCCATATCCAAATACTTGCAGTAGTTCACACTGTCCTCTGCTGGGGCAAATCACTGAAGGGTGCTCACATCACATTTCACAAATCAGGTGATGCTAATTATGCAATCAGGGTTGAATTTCTCTTAACAATGGTAAATTCTAACAACAAATGCCTTAACAACTGGATTGAACTTTGGATGATGCTACTTTTCATGGCTGCCTTATCTGACATGGTTAGCAGCCCTTGCTATCCTGGAGATTGGGTTGGACTGACTGGGATTACTCATCATTATATTAATGACCCTTCTTTTATTCAATAATGGCCCTGTTTTCTGGTATGTGTTTTCCTCCCTTATTTAGTAGGCAGCTGATGCCACAGTCCCCTTGACCTACTTGGTGACTACTTCTTTTAGGTTGTAGTACTTTCACTAGTATAAATACCCTGCCATTTACTTACTAAAGGACAGAATAGAACCTCTCATTATAACCATCCTCAGCTCACATGCTATGCTCTAGAGCAAATTTGCTCAAAAAGGACAACACACTACTTTTTGCATAACACCTTTGTTCTCATTGTCTTCATCATGATCTGCTAAGCCCCTGGGAAGGAAAGAGAGGGAAGAAGAGAAAAAAGAGGAGAGAAAAGGTATCATGGAGCATCACTAGGACAGCACCAGTGCCAGTTAAATTAGAGCTGTAGTACTCAGTGAACATGGGTGCCACTGCCCCTAATAATCAGTCGGGGTGGAGTGAAAAGAAACTGCTTCTATTGCAAAGGACCTGGCCATGTTGTAATGGAATGTTTTGCAAAAGAGGAGGATGTAAGACTAGGACATACCATAGTGCAGTATGGAAGGATCATTTAGCCTAACAGGAAATCACTTTCCAAAATATGACCAAAGTTCAGTATCAATACTATCAGGACAAGGTGGCATGGTTGCAAGCCCAAGTACAGGAACTTTTAGCTGTCAACCAAGCCAAGATGGGCCATTTAGGTTTGGGCAGCTTGTAATATACCTACAATTGCATGTCATTCAAAGCCCAGCCTACAAAGTATTGCTGGGAAGGCCATTCAATTGCTTAACTAAGAGTGTAGTAGAGAATGCATGGGACAGGCAACAAGTAGTTACTATCACTTGTCCTAATACAGAAAGGAAAACTATGCTGCCTATGTTTTTGCAAACTCCACCTGCTGCAGGCATGAGAAAAGACAAAGATAAGCAGAAGGATTTTCCAGCCCCCTTGATGATGTGACTCTAGATCAGGAAGAGATAGCTGTTAAAATCCAATTAGACAAAATGAACAAGCCAAGAATTACAGTCATACAAATATTAGAACAGTCACTGGTAGCAGAGAAAGTATGCAATGCATACCTTCAGCTCACCCTGCAGACTAATGATCTAGAAAAGGACATAGCAGGGGCTGCAATGTCAGTATACAAAATTGTCAGGGAAGTGAAATCAAGTAGCAAATTGCCAGAGCAGGCGACCTATAAATATAAGCTTGTTGACAAGAAGATAAAATCACATTTAGAAACCTTGCCTGTAGACAATTGAAAAAATATTATTGGAGATCCACTGAAAGACATGCCAGCATTAACCCATACCCACCAGAATCTACACCTATGGAATGGTACACACAGGAAAGGAAACAAGTAGTTGATAAGGTTCATGGGAATGACTTTCCCTGGCTAGAAGGAAAGAAATTGGTACACCATGTTATGATGCTTCAAAATCAGACATTTTCATGGGACAAATTGGAAAGGGAAGGTTTTCAGATGAATCCTTTCTGCCCATTGAGATACCTGTGATAGCACATAAACCATGGGTTCTAGAAAACATACTCATTGTCACGACCCCACCAATTCCAGACCCTCATATGCTGCTCCGACCGTGGCACACACCTCCCCCGTGTCACGACCCCGCCACCTCTGGTCCCTCATATGCTGCCCCAACCCCAGCACATACCTCCCCCGCACCCCTCACACACCCCCAGGGCCACCAATGACCCTACAACGCTGCATCGGCAACACCTGCGGCCATCTCCGGGCAAGCCCCCAGGCATCACCAAACTCTGGCATCTCGGCTGACACGTCACCCTGAGGCTTCCCTGTCACCAGATACATCCGGACCCCCAGCATCCTGGCCATCACATAACATTCTGCAACATTCCTCCCATGAACTGTCAGCACATCACCGGGCCACCTGCTTCTGTGGCATCGACGGGTGCCACCACCACATACCATGACCACCGACCCGCCCAACGCAAGACCGCTGCAATCCGCGCCAGCATGCCCCAACAACTGTTGCGACCCCGGGGCTGAGAGCCTGCCCCAGGACCTAACCGGAGGACAATCAGGTGCTACGGTCTCAGGCCAGGACCTTGCCAGGGACTTAGCAGAAGGGTAGTACATAAACCATAGGATAGCATACAAGTTGGGTAGTCTTGATATTAACCATAGTTCTCCGTAGTTTCCGTGTTCTCTGTCTCTGTCTCGATCTCAATCTTTTTTCGTGTCTCTCTCCTCTCTCTCTCATCTTGTCTCTTGCCTCTCGTCTCCATGCCTTGTATCTCCGTTCCATGACTCGTATCTCTGTTCCATATCTCTCCTCCATTTCTCTATCTACTGTTCCGTATCTCTTCCTCTCTATTTCTACTTCCTGTTCTGTATCTCCTCTCGCCCCCCATGTCATGACCCGCACTAACTCCGGCCCCTCATATGCTGCTCCAACTCCAGCACATGCCTCCCCCACACCTCCCACACACCCCAGGGCCACCAACGACCCCACAATGCTGCATCGGCAACACCTGTGGCCATCTCTGGACAAACCCCCGGACATCACCAAACCCTGGCATCTTGGCTGACATGTCACCCCGAGGCTTCCCTGTCACCAGACACATCCAGACC
>QGOB01000061.1:0-22099 GCA_003313055.1 Termitomyces sp. MG145 | reverse complement strand
GGGAGGTGACTAGGAGGTTCACCAGGAACTGAAGGCCATTTTCGAGGTGGAGGGTGTTGGAGTGGGAGTGGGTGATGGGGCCGGAGGTCGCAACGTTCCCATCAAAGAGCTGGAGCTCCAGGGGCTTCCTGAGGGGGCTTGGGAGCAGCCGTAGCCGTTTGCTGATGAACATCCCAGTGGCCCCGCTGTCAATGAGGGTGGGTAGCAAGTTGGGGAGGCCACCTAATTGGGTGTTGATAACGAAGGATCGGGCAGAGATCGAGCAAAGCTGGAGGGGTGTCTGCGGAGGGGATGCAGGGAGCTCTGGGGCATCAGTACCCGGAGTGAGGCAAAGGGGGATGGGTTCGGAGGCAGGGGTGAGTTGTCAGCGGGGGCGGAGCGTGAGGTTTTGCCAGTCAATCTGGGGGTTGGTTGTGCGGAGCCAAGGGAGTCCCAGAATGAGAGGGGCGGCTGCGTGGAGTTTGGTTACGAGGAACTGGACCTCCTGCTGCTGGCCATCGGGGAACGTGATGGGTAGTTGGATGGAGTGGGTGATTGCTCTGAAGGATGTGGCACTGCCGTCGAAGAGTCGGAGTTGGATGGGGATGAGGAGATGTTGGAGGGGGTGAGGGATTGACGAGGCCAGGGACTCATCGACAAAGTTGTTGGTGGTGCCGCTATTGACAAGGGTGTTAAGGAGGGTGGGAGAGGTATCAAGGGAGGTACTGATGAGGAGGGCCTGTCGGGATTGCAAGGAGAGGTAAGCCGTGGAGGTGTCCAGGGATAAGATTGTTGTGCGGAGGTAAGTAGCCATGGTGGAGGAGACGTCGGGGTCTGATCCGCGATTTAGTGTGTCTTCTGGAGCTAAACCACTGGCCCGTTTTCCGTAAATTGATAGTTGCACTCCTCACCGTCGATGGTCCAGACCGCGCAGCCCATGGTGCGGCGTTTGGGGCAGTCGTTGATGAAGTGCCCCTGTTCACCACATAGGATACACAATCCTTCCTTGCGCCAGCGCTCCTGTACGTCGCTGAGTATGTTGATCCAGGGTCAATCAGAGTTCCAGACCCGGTTGGCTTGTAGGGACTCTTTGTTGTCGGGGGCATCGGGGAGGTCAGGGAGAGGGTCAGGTTCATCAGGGGGAGTCTCTGGGGCCTCGTTGAGGGCGGCAGCGTTGAGTTGAGCAGGGGGATGGGAGCCCAGTGATATGACCCGGTCAGCGCTGGCTGCCCAACACCGACAAGTTGAACCAAGCATGTGACCTCAGCACGTGACCACTAACAACCGACCGCTAATGACACGGACCGTTACCGACCTTTCCCTTAACGAACCAGCCGACCTTGCGACAGTCCAGGCCCCCCTCTCTACGGCCCCCAACAGGCATTATCACATGCATCCGCTATGCTTACTGCTTATTACTGGTTTCCCCTTTTATCGCCTTACTCCCGACATACCTTATCAAATTATCACATGTGACCGCTATGCTTACTACCTATTACCGGTTTCCCCTTTTATCTACCGTCTTACTTACCTATAAATACTGCCCTGTCAGTAGCTACAAATCATCAAATCGTACCAGAGTTTAGTCCCCACTTCAGACTATGCTTAAGATCTCGTTCACACTCTTGCTTTGTTAACGGCTGATTTGGGATTACCCAGTCCAGTCTACTTTGCTCCTTGTGCTCAGCCCAACAGTATTGTTGGACTAGCACTCGTTGCCTTCGTTAAGCACCATACGGGTGCCCTTGCTCCGCCTCCGTTAGGCACCATACGGGTGCCCTCGCCTCGCCTTCGTTAACGCTAGCGCTTATGGCTAGCGACTTGTATATTTCCGTTAACTCTTCTGTTGTTCCTTAACAACCTTTTGGGTCTTTGACAGGTTTCTCCCTTAGCAACGGTTTGGCGACACTAGCGGCCACACTGTTATCTCTTACCGCTCTCTCACATTTCCTTACCGACTCCGACCACTTCTCCTTATCAAGTTTCTGGGACTTTGCTAGACTCCTCTCACACACACACGTAACACTACTGCTTGCTAGCTATCCCTATCTGGCTGGTCTTGTTGGTTGTTTCCTGCACGGCAGCCAGGTGGCAAGTCAGCGCATCATTTTGGAGCCCACCGCGAGGGGTTCTATAGCAAAATTCCACCGGAATTTCGCCTCCAGGCTAAAAACCGTTTACGTCTCGAATCCACGCTACCGATTATTCCTTTTGACATTCCCCCTCCATCGCCATTATCACCTTTAACGCCTCCACCTTGTAACCTCGAAGAGGGACTTGCTACCACTAGGGAACTTCTTGACGTTACCAAACTCCTAGAGAACTTCCCAGGCCATCATATCAACAACTTCCTTGACGCACCACTACCGCTGCTATGCCCAGACCCTTATTCCCTAGTTCAATCCTCTACGCCCTTGCCGACACCCGTTAACCCTACCGCCATGGGTGATGCCTGCCATTCCCGCCATATGCCACCTCGCAACGACTCTACCGCACCTAAGTGGGACGAGAGTTGCCCCCGAGAGCTTGCCCAGTATTTCTGCAAGCTCGAATATCTCTTAGCGGACTGCGCCGTTAACAACAATAACCAGAAAAAGGAATACGCCGCTCGGTATGTATCATATGATACCGCGGAGACCTGGCTTGGCTTGCCAGAGTTTAGCGACCATACTTATGCCGAGTGGAAAGTAGCAGTCTTTTGTTTATATCCTGGCGCTGAGGAATCTGCCCGTTACACTCTTCAGGATCTCGAGCGACTCGTTAACCAGACTTTCTCAGCCGGTATCTCTACTCTTGGACACTTCTTGGACTACTATAAGGACTTCCAGCGCCTGGCGCGTTGGCTCCTGGCCAAAGGAAAGATCTACCGGAACGAGGAACGCCGTCTGTTCCAGCAAGGCATACCGACCTTGTTATGGTCCAAAATTGTCTGTCATTTAGAAATCACCCTTCCCGACCATCACCTGGAGGACCCCTACAAGGTAGAACAAGTCTTTGAAGCTGCCAAATGGGTTCTGAAGGGTACCGACACCGCCACAACTTCAAAGAAACCAACGACCGCTAACGCTAAGACTCCCACCGTTAACACCGCCGCCCCCGTACCAACCACTATCATTAAAAAGGAACCTCTTGACATCGCTGCCGCCGCTATTGTTAACACTCTCACATGAATGGAGGAAAAGATGGCTGCATTGACTGCCGGTAACAGCTCTCAGTCCCACGCCTCTTGACCTCTTAGCGACAGTTGTCACTTCTGCGGCGAAACCGGTCATACGATGGTACGAGGCAATTGCGTTAAGCTCAAAAGCTTCATCAGTCAAGGCAAAATCCATCGGAACCACAAAGGCAAGGTTGTCTTGCCGTCTGGCGCTATGATCCCCAACTATGTCGGCCACCGGCTCTATATGGAACGCGTCGACAAATGGCACAGGCTCAACCCCAACCAGATTCTTACCGGCCAACTCAGCGCTAATGCTAACCCTGACGCGGAACAAATCCAAGGCATGTCCCAGACGTTTATTCACGAGGTCTTGCAACCAGCAACTGCTAGCCCAGGAACGTTATCCAGGGAGGAACGCGTTGCTGCCTTAGAACAGGAACTCTACACTCTACGCTGCCCAGCAGAAGTCTTTGACGGTATTGAGATCCCTTGCGCTAAGGGATACTGACCGGTTCCCCCTAAAGCCGCTAATGACTCTGCCGCTACCAGCTCTTCTGCCAGTCCCCCTGCCGCTAATGAATGCCCCGTCCCTGTCGCTAACGAACGTCCTACCTCTGCCTCCGCTACCGCTACCGCTAAAGTCCCTGAGCCGTCAGTCGTTAACCACATTCCCATGGTTGATCCCCCAGTCCATCTGTATTCCGGCATCTCATCTCGCTACCAGCCTCCAACTAATCAAAACTTTGGCACTCCTGACAAACGGCCTGATGCTGCTTACCGGAGTACAGCCCCCATCTATCATATCGAACAGTCCAAGCAGGTATTTGACCGGGTTCTTCAGACCAAGCTTACCGTCTCTGTTGGCAAACTCTGCTCCCTCTCTAACAACATCCGGAATCAGTTCAGAAACGCTGTTACTCCTAAACGGACCGCGCCTCCTAACATCACTGCCTTCCAAGAGTCTACCGATATCGTTGACAACGCTCTGCCCTTCTTTTCCCTAAACGACACCTCCGCTACTGACCCTCCTCTTACCAATGCCACTAGAGCCCAAGTAACCTCAATCGACCCAGTGGAAGCGTACATCAAGTCGCTACCGCCTGGGGAGGAGCCGGTTACGTTAACGGTTGCTCAGGAATCTCAGTCTATTCGGTCCATCATGCTCTTGGTCGATAACCATGA
The DNA here is from genome assembly GCA_003313055.1 of Termitomyces sp. MG145. Lineage (NCBI taxonomy): Eukaryota > Fungi > Basidiomycota > Agaricomycetes > Agaricales > Lyophyllaceae > Termitomyces > Termitomyces sp. MG145. The sequence goes on along the minus strand of QGOB01000061.1, from coordinate 17,778 downwards.
GGAAATCGAGTGTATAGCGGATAGCGGCTCGCAGATCATCTCCATGTCTGCAGAAGTCGCCAACTATCTTGGTATCTCCTACGACCCTAGCATCATCCTGAACATGCAGAACGCTAACGGTACTATGGACAAATCGCTCAGTCTAGCTTGTAACGTCCCTTGCACAGTTGGTGGTATCACCCTGTACCTTCAGATCCACGTCCTGCACTTGCCCGCTTACAATATCCTGCTTGGTCGCCCCTTCGATGTCCTTATCAAGAGTACCGTCGATACACTTAGCAAAACGGAAACCACGATAACGATAATGGACCCCAATACCGGCCTTCATCGCACCATCCCTATGTTTCCCCGCAGTCAGCACAAGCAACAAAGGGTTCAGCCTAAGTATAGCGCTGGACCGCCCCATTGCTTTCGCCACCACCCCCACGGTTAGCAACTCTGAGGAAGACTTAGCGGTTGTCCTCGACTATGACCCCCAAAAGCACTCTGTTATAGTGCAATCGCATACCCTGCTCGATTCCAAGATACTACAAAACCTAAAAACAGTTTCCAACAATCTCTCTCTTGCCTATCTATATGCAACCACTAGCGACCTTTCCGAAGCCGTTATCCCACCGCGTTCTTATTTTGTTTTCACTAGTCTCTCTGATCCTTCTATTCTTGGCCAAGCATCTGGAATGCTCGATACCGTCTCTACCCCCATTTACGTTAACGTCCCTTTCCCAGCCGTTTATGCCGCTGCCAAGTCAAAACGCAAAGGAGTCCAAGTCAAGAAGAAATACAAGCCTGTTGCGTTGAAGACCAAGCCCGTTGCTAGCCATGTTAGCAAAGACTTCTGAATCGAACGACATATCCTTGGCAACCCCTTAGCAAACATACCCAAGCTCGATCCTAATCCCCTTCCTTTCTTACCGACTCCCCGCTTTACCAACAACTGCAAAGCGACTTTCGTTAAGGAACACGATACCAGCTTTCTTACCCAAGATGAGCTTAACGTACTCATGGACCTTGTCGCTAAGCAACAAAATGCATTTGCTTGGGAAGATTCTGAACGAGGTAGCCTTCGACCCGACTTCTTTCCCCCTGTCTGCATACCAACCATCCCTCACGTTCCTTGGGTTCAGCACAACCGACCAATACCGCCAGGCCTTGAAAAGGAGATCTGCGAAATCATCCATAGCAAGATCCAGGCAGGCGTTTACGAGCCTTTAAACTCCGCTTACTGGTCGCGCTGGTTCTGTGTCTTGAAGAAGAATGGTAAACTTTGCCTGGTCCACAGCCTCAAGCCGCTAAACCAAGTCACGATCCGCCATTCGGGCGTTCCCCCATTCCCCGACCATGTTGCCGAATCCTTTGCCGGCCGCATTTGTGGTGCTACCCTCGATCTCTATGTTGGCTATGACAAGCGCCTTATCAACCCAGCCTCCCGCGACTTAATGACTTTCCAGACACCGTTTGGCGCCCTCCGTCTAGTAACGCTGCCTATGGGCTGGACTAACGCTGTGCCCATCTTCCACGACGACGTCACCCACATCCTCCAGCCTGAGATCCCCCATAACGCCCTCATAACAGCTCACCCGCTAAGCATCCCGACAATCCCAACATTCGTTTAGCGCTTTGGGAGTTCTTTGAGCTCCTGAACCGTGTCCTTCAGCACATGAAGTACTGTGGTGGCACCTTCTCTGGTCATAAACTAGTCCTTTGCACGCCAACCTTCAAGATCCTTGGCCACGTTTGCACTCCTACTGGCCGAGTTCCTGATGAAAACCGTTTAGTGCTATTGGACTGCTGGGGTCCTTGCCAGTCGTTAACCAAAGTCTGCGCCTTCCTAGGTACCGTTGGAGTCCTCCGGATGTTCATTAAGAACTTTGCCCATCGCGCTCATCACCTAACGAAGCTCACCCATACTGGTGTTCCCTTTGAATTCGGACCTGATCAGCTTAACGCCCAGAGAGACCTCGTCAAAGCCTTACACAACGCTAAACCCCTCGTTCCCATCGACTATAAATCCGATGATCCTGTGATCTTAGCAGTCGACACTTCCTACATAGTGGTCGGTTTCTACCTGTGCCAATGCACTACTGACAATTGCAAGCAATGTTGCTATAACCGCTTCGGTTCCATCACCCTTAACGAACGCAAAGCCCGCTTCAGTCAACCCAAGCTCAAGCTTTACAGTTTGTACAGAGCCTTGCAGGCGGTACGCATGTACCTCCTAGGCGTTAGGAACCTTATCATTGAAGTTGACGCCTGCTACATCAAAGGTATGCTGCAGAATCCTGACATTCAGCCCTCAGCTAGCATGAACTGCTGGATCATAGCTATCCTTATGTTCCACTTCGAGCTCGTACACGTTAAAGGAACCTTCCATGGGCCCAACGGACTTTCCACTTCGAGCTCGTACACGTTAAAGGAACCTTCCATGGGCCCAACGGACTTTCGCGACGACCGTTACAGCCTACCAACCCACCCCCAGACAATACCGACAATGACATCTTCGAAGATTGGATTGATCGTATGCACGGATTCATGCACCATGTCCAGTTACCGACCGCCCTCGCCCATTCCGCCTCTACCGTCCATTGTTTACCCCCACTCGCCCATTACTGTCCGACTCTAACAACATTCGTTAACGACACTGTTCCTCTTACCAAAGTCTCGATTCCCCCCGTTACCGACCCCCTTTCCTACAACAACGTCCCTCGCTCACCCAAGGCCCTTGCCGGCGACAAAAGAATTCAACTTGTCCGGCAGTGGCTTACCGACTTCGAGCGACCGCCAGACCTTAACAACAAAGCCCTCACTACCTTCCTTTGCTACGCTAGCGGCTTCTTCCTCACTAATGGCAAGCTTTGGCGCCGCAATCATAACGGTGAGCACAAGCTCTTCATACCAACTGACTCACAACTTCGCATTCTGCGTGCTATGCATGACGACCTTGGACATCGCGGTCTGTTTGCCACGAGAGCCACCCTGCTAGAGCGCTTTTGGTGGCCACAGGTAGCGGCCGATATTGTTTGGTACATTCGCTTGTGCAACATTTGCCAAGTCCACCAGACGACCAAAGTCCTCATACTGCCTACCGTCGCTATCCCTCCCACCTTATTCAGCAAAATCTATATCGACACCATGTTCATGCCGCCTTCAAACAAGTTCACATATATCATCCAAGGATGTTGTTCGCTAATCCACTATCCCAAATTCCGCATGTTTGCTCGCGAAAATACCGACACTATCGCCAAGTGGCTCTTTGAAGACATCATCTGCCGCTGGGGCGCCCTTAACGAAATCGTTACCAATAACGGTCCCCCCATCATTAAAGCCATCGCCTACCTCGCCAAGAAGTACCACATCAACCACATTTGCATATCCGGTTACAACAAATGCGCTAACGGTATCACCGAACGACCTCACTTTGACGTACGACAAGCCCTCTTCAAAGCCGTTAACGGAGACCAGTCCAAGTGGAGCTCAGCCACTTACTCTGTCTTCTGGTCAGAACGCATTACCATCCGCTGCCGCATGTGTTGTTCCCCTTACTACGCTGCTACCGGTACTCATCCCCTGTTCCCTGCCGACATCATAGAAGCGACCTACCTCCAGCCACCTCCCGACTCGCTGTTAACGACTACCGATCTCATCGCTTGACGCGCTATCGACCTCCAATGCGGACAAGCCGATCTCAACCGTTTACACGATACCGTCCTTACCGCCCGCCGGTTAGCGGCTCTTCGTTTCGAACAAGAGCACGCCGCTACCATTCAAGACTATGACTTCAAGCAAGGAGACCTAGTATTGATGAGGAATACACGCATTGAAGTCACACATAACAAGAAGATGCGGCCTCGATACCTAGGACCGCTAGTGGTAATTTCACGTAACCATGGAGGCGCTTACATTCTTTGTGAATTAGATGGATCCGTACTCCACCGACCGGTAGCCGCCTTTCGCTTAGTCCCTTATTTTGCCCGCAAACACATCCCTCTCCCTACCGATGCCTTCAATATTGATACCAACCGTTTAAGAATACTAGAAGAAACCGACTTACTTGATGATGAAGACCCCCTTAATCCTGACGAATCATTAGACAATGCCGCCAAAGAAGATTAGAAAACACTATTTTCACTACACACCCCACTCACCGTTAAGCTCCACCCGAAAACCTCAACAGCTCTTGATAAGCCTTTATCTCTATTGTTTTGTTTCCCAATTCCTCTTTACTTACTTCGTTTCTATTCACCACAGACTTTCTTCCTACATACGTTTGCCGACATATATGCCAACCGTTAAGCCCTCTATTTCCTCTGTTTCAACTTGTCACTACCACTCCCCATTCGCCTTTCGTTAAGACGCAGCCGTTAAGCGGCATTGCGCAAGCGCCATGATGATCTACTGAGCGTTTATCTTTTTCCACAGTCTATTTTTCTTTTGTCTCTGTTGCTTCACTTTGATTTGTCTGTCACTCGCCTTTTGTTAAGATGCAGTTGCTAAGTGACATTGCGCAAGCGCCATGATAATCTACTGAGCGTTTATCCTTTTTTCCACCGTTTATTTTGCCTTTTGTTTCCTTTGTGTTGATTCTCTTTACTCTGCCTTTTGTTAAGATGCAGTCCCGTTTATTTCTTTCTTGACTCGTCACCTTTCTCCCCTATCTATTCCCCCGTTTCCTGGCTGCTATCTTACCGGTCAAACCAGTCTCCAAGAAAAACCGTTTATTTAAAAGACCCCTTAAGGGGGTCAGTCAGCGATAGTAATAAAACAAAACACTAAAAAAAAAAAAAAAGAAAATTTGTTTTTAGGGCATGACAAGGGGGAGATCGTCATCTGAAGGCAACTCCCTGTCCCCCAACTTCCCCCAGAACTCCTCCGTCACCCCCGCCTCTGCCTGCCACGCAATGAAGGCGTCGCAGTTGTCTTGGTAGCACGTCAGCGCGCTCCGTGCCCTTGCCAGCAGCCGGTAGCAAGCTCTTGCCGCTCGCAAGTCATCCTCCGCCGCTTGCATCTCCCTCCCCATTAACCGCCCGACCTCCGCCGCCCTCCCCCAATACCGTTCCAGGTCACCTCGGGGATCGAACGGGAACGGGACCGGTAGGTCCTCCCCCAACCATTCGATCTCCTCCTTGTCGATAGTTGGTCGAGGGGGACTCCTGAACCTCTCCACCTACTGAATCCCATTAGCTTTACTGTCCAGCCATTAAGAAAAAGCAAACTTACCAAGTCCCTCGCCTCTGCTTCACCCGCCTCGTCTTCCATCCCCACTTTGGGGGTCTCCAGTTCTACCGGTTCTGCTCCCGGTTTGACCGCCATTACTCCCTCCCCCTGCTCGATGGTCTCCGTTACCACCGCCGCCTCGGGAGGAGTCCGCTCACGAGCCCCTTCGACCGACCCTTCTTCATCCAACTCCAAACGGCGCTGTTTAGAACTCCTTGCCGGTGTCAGTACCTCCTCGTCGCTCAACTCCACTACCGATCGGCTCCTTACCGGTCGTTTCCCCTTAACCTCGCCCTCCCCGTCACCGGCCCCCTCCTGATGCGTCAGTAAACTTAGTGTCGTTTTCTTCACTGCAATGGCCTTGCCGGCCACGTCGAGTTCATGCTGCCCCTCCAAGTACCATCATGCCGCCCGTACCAAAGCGGCCGCCTCCGCCTTCTTCCCCTTATGACCTCTGTGGCGACCCCTTAACGACTTTCCCCGCACCAAACAACCTTTGCTAACCTCATTGCAGCAATAACAAGGTAGGTTGCCGGTCGGGTACCAGCAGCCTTCTGGGTCGTTCAGAGCCCAGCAACTGTTGCACTACCGCAAGAAATGTTAGCCAAAGCCGTTAAAGGACAACAGAGCAAGACTTACCGCCCCAACTTGCTCTCAAAACGCCGCCCTTGCCGCAGGAGCCACTAGCTTCCTTTCCTTCCTTCGACCGACTAGTTCCTCTGCACCTACCCCCGTATCAAGAACTGACAAGGGCAAGCGCCCACGCAGCAATCTCCTCAGCTCCCGGTCATTAAACGACTCGGGAACCGCTACCTCCTTGTCGCTCCCTTCGATCTCCTCGTCCTCGGCAGCCCGCTCCTTGCCCTTCAGTGTCCTCTGCTAACGGTTGCTGTTAATACCTTAACGGCTGCGATAAAGAAAATGGAAAGCTTACCTTTGGCACTGTCATTGTCCTTGTCCTTGCTCTTGCCTCCGTTGCCGGCCTGGGAGTCTTGGGAGTCTGCAGTAGCGCTGGCAACTCCACTCCAGCGCTACCGGCGGCTCTGCCCTGCTGACTCAAGCCCTCCCCGCAGTCCTCCCTCGTCTTCTTGCCCGCTGACACTAATGGCTCTTTGATGGGGTGCTGGAAGAAAAATTGGTCATCAAAGGAAAGTTCTTCGAATAACTAAAAATACCCTTAACAATGCCACTTGGTTGATAGCGGCACCGTTAGCGCTTACCGTCATTGCCTCCGTTGCCATGTCCTCAACCTCCATCTCTCCCGCCGGCTGCTCACCCTTAATGTAGCCGTTAGCATACTGGTCAAACCGCTAGAAAAAACAAAGGACTTACGAAACCCTTGTTGAACTGCCTCATCCAGGCCTCTTCTCGGTACTGGGCATACAACACCCGGCACTCCGCGCCAACTGCCTCCTGCTTGGGCCACGCGATGCCGCTCCCGCCAGCTGACTCAAACCAGTGCAGATACGTCAATAACATCGACGTAACGGCCGCCTGGGGATTGGTCGGGAGAAGCGTGTGCCCCATAGTGAGGACCTTTGGTGCCTTCTCCAAGAAGTCTTGGGCCGCCACGAAACGTGCGAAGGAAGTAGAATAGTCAAAGAAAGCGAGTGTTGACATGCTGTGGAAAAGTTGAGATGATGAAGTCCAAAGAGTCGCTGGAGATTATTTATGGTTTTTTCGGTATGGCGCACGGACCAAGACCCCCCACATGGACCACGCTTAACAATCACGAGACTTCGAGGATTTTCCTCTGACTGGGGACAGTCAGTTTTTCAGTCAAGGGGAGATGATACGACCCAGTCAGCGCTGGCTGCCCGACACCGACAAGTCGAACCAAGCACGTGACCTCAGCACGTGACTGCTAACGACTGACCGCTAACAACACCGACCGTTACCGACCTTTCCCTTAACAAACCAGCCGACCTTGCGACAGTCCAGGCCCCCCTCTCTACGGCCCCAACAGGCATTATCACATGCATCCGCTATGCTTACTGCTTATTACTGGTTTCCCCTTTTATCGCCTTACTCCCGACATACCTTATCAAATTATCACATGCGACTGCTATGCTTACTACCTATTACTGGTTTCCCCTTTTATCTACCGTCTTACTTACCTATAAATACTGCCCTGTCAGTAGCTACAAATCATCGAATCATACCAGAGTTTAGTCCCCACTTCAGACTACACTTAAGATCTCGTTCACACTCTTGCTTTGTTAACAGCTGATTTGGGATTACCCAGTCCAGTCTACTTTGCTCCTCGCGCTCAGCCCAACAGTATTGTTGGACTAGCACTTGTTGCCTTCGTTAAGCACCATACGGGTGCCCTCGCTCCGCCTCCATTAGGTACCATATGGGTGCCCTCGCCTTGCCTTTGTTAACGCTAGCGCTTACGGCTAGTGACTTGTATATTTCCATTAACTCTTCTGTTGTTCCTTAACGACCTTTTGGGTCTTTGACAGGTTTCTCCCTTAGCAACGGTTTGGCGACACTAGCGGCCGCACCATTATCTCTTACTGCTCTCTCACATTTCCTTACCGACTCCAACCACTTCTCCTTATTGAGTTTCTGGGACTTTGCTAGACTCCTCTCACACACACACGTAACGCTACTGCTTGCTAGCTATCCCTAGCTGGCTGGTCTTGTTGGTTGTTTCCTGCACGGCAGCCAGGCGGCAAGTCAGCGCATCACCAGGGGGCGAGTTGGTCCAGCTGGTCCTTGGCCAGGGTCGGGGCGAGCGGCAGAGGTGGCACCAGTGGGCAATCCCACATGTGTCCCTCATGACTGCCAGGAGGGTGGGTTTGTGGAGTTCCAACCGTTCCGGGGGCCCGCGGACTTGCTTCGGTCTTCCCAGTACCACTGATCGACTTGAGTGACAAGTGCCTTGTACCCATCATAGGTGGTCTGCTTGGGGGCGATGCGGAGGACATCCTTGATGCGTTGAGGTAGAGCACGGTGGAGGGCGAACTGGTGATGCGCTGACTTGCCACCTAGCTGCCATGCAGGAAACAACCAACAAGACCAGCTAGATGGGGATAGCTAGCAAGCAGTAGCGTTACGTGTGTGTGTGAGAGGAGTCTAGCAAAGTCCCAGAAACCCAGTAAGGAGATGAGAGGTCGGAGTTGGTAGGGAAGTCTGAGAGAGCGGTAAGAGATAACGGTGTGGCCGCTAGTGTCTGCGCCGAACCATTGCTAAGGGAGAAATCTGTCAAAGACCCAAAAGGTCATTAAGGAATAACAGAAGAGTTAACGGAAATATATGAGTCGCTAGCCATAAGCGCTAGCGTTAACGAAGGTGAGACGAGGGCACCCGTATGGTGCTTAATGAAAGCGGAGCGAGGGCACCCGTATGGTGCTTAATGAAGGCGACAAGTGCTAGTCCAACAATACTGTCGGGCTGAGTGCAAGGAGCAAAGTAGACTGGACTGGGTAATCCCAAATCAGCCGTTAACAAAGCAAGAGTGTGAACAAGATCTTAAGCATAGTCTGAAGTGGGGGCTGGACTCTGGTACAATTCCCTCTTTTTAGCTACTGACAGGGCAGTATTTATAGGTAAGTAAGATGGTAGATAAAAGGGAAAACCGGTAATAGACAGTAAGCATAGCGGTTGCATGTGATAATATGATAAGGTATGTTGGGAGTAAGGCGATAAAAGGGGAATCCAGTAATAGACAGTAAGCATAGCAGATGCATGTGTAGCGGATGCATGTGATATAAAAGGGGAAACCAGTAAGAGATAGTAAGTGTAGCGGATGCATGTGATATAAAAGGGGAAACTGGTAAGAGATAGTAAGTGTAGCGGATGCATGTGATATAAAAGGGGAAACCGGTAAGAGATAGTAAGCGTAGCGGATGCATGTGATAATGCATGTCAGGGGCCGTAGAGAGAGGGGCCTGGACTGTTGCAAGGTCAGCTGGGTCGTGAAGGGATAGGTTGGTAATGGTCAGTGTCGTTAGCAGTTGGTCGTCAGCGGTCACGTGCTGAGGTCACGTGCTTGGTTTGACGCGGGGGGTCCTGGTCCGTGCGCCATACCAAAAGATCATAAATAAACTCCAGCAGTCCCTTGGACTTCATTGTTTCAGCATTACCATGTTGGCGCCCACTTTCTTCAACTACTCGACCACCTTTGCACGTTTTGTGGCCGCCCAGGAATTCCTCGAGAAGGCGCCAAAGGTCCTGTCAATGGGGCGCGCCCTGCTCACGACCAATCCAGAGTCGGCGGTAACGTCGATCCTGTCAACCTACCTGCATTGGTTCAAGTCAGCAGGAGGGAGCGGGGCCATGTGGATGGAGCAAGTGGCGGTCGGGGAGGAGTGCTGGGCGTTATACACCAAGTACAAGGAGGAGGCCTGGATGCGGCCTTTCAACGTTCACTTTGTAAGTTTCCTCGTTTTCTTAACGGCTCATTCGGTACGCTAACGGTGGCGTTAAGGGTACGGCGCCAGAGGGAACAATGGAGGTTGAGGAGGTGGCAGCGGAGTTGATGACAGTAAGCTCTGACGGTGCCGCTATTGACTTAGCAGCGTTGTTGAGGTATCTTCCAGCTTTTTTCTGAACTGTCTTTTGACGAGCAGTTCTTCTTCCAGCACCCCCTGAAGGATCCTATGGCGTCTGCCGGTATGAGGACGAGGGAGGACCGGGGTGAGGGGACGAGTTGGCAGGGCGGAGCTGCCGGTAGCGCTGGAGCGGAGTCACCAGCATTACCACTGACTCCAAAGACTCCCAAGCCGGCAACAGGGGCAAAGACATGGACGATGTTGGTTCTGAAGGTAAGTTTGATGGTTTTGTTACAGCCGGTATGGTTTTTAACGGTCAGTGCTTGCAGCAGTCATTAAAGGGTAAAGAGCGTGCGAGAGGGGATGATGACAATGATGAGGAGCTGGTAAGGAAACATCTAGCCTCATAACTGCTAAGTGCTAATGACTTTTGCTAGACCTTGACAAAAAGCAAAGGCAAGGGGAAGGCGGTGGATAGCAACACCGAGAGTGAGGGAGAGATCGCTGTTCCTGAGTTGTTTAACGACCAGGAGTTGAAGAAGTTGCTGCGTGGGCGCTTGCCCACGGCAGTTCTCAATATGGGAGCAGGTGCAGGAGAATTGGTCGGGCGAAGGAAGGAGAGGAAACTGGTGGCTCCTGTGGCGAGGGCCGCTTTTCATGAGAGGGTGGGGGCGGTAAGTCTTTAGCTTATCTTTTTGAATTTTGGTTTGGCTTAACGTCTCGGATGGTAGTGCAATGGCTGTTAGGCCCTGAACAACCCTGAAGGTTGCTGGTACCCAACCGGTAACCTGCCGTGTTACCGCTGCAACGAAGTCAGCAAGGGTTGTTCGGTGTGGGGGAAGTCACTACGGGGTCGGTGCGGGGGTCACAAAGGGAAAAAGGCAGAGGGGGCCGCTTTGGTGCGAGCGGCGAGGCGGTATCTGGAAGGGCAGCAGGAGCTCAACATGGCTGGTAAGGCCATAGCGGTGAAGAAGACGACGTTGAATCTGCCCACACGTCAAGAGGGGGCCGGTGATGGGGAGGACAAGGGCAAGGGGAAAAGGCCGGTAAGGAGCTGATCGGTAGTGGAGTCCAGCGACAAGGACAAAACTCCGGCGCCTGCTAAGGTATCTAAACGGCACCAGGTGGAGTCGGACGAGGGAGAGGGGTTGGCTGAGGACGTCCAGGATGCGACTCCTTCCACGGAGAGGGCGGTGGTGGTGATGGCGATCGAGAGGAGCCTGGGTGGTGGCCAGGTGCCAGAGGAGGCAGGGCCGGTAGCTGGTCCCAGCAGTAACCGGTAAGCAGCTGACTTGTTTAGACTTTGCCACTTTTGCTAACGGTTCCTTTGTTACTGTCAGACCGGTAGAGATGGAGACCTCCAAGGTTGAGATGGCAGATGGAACTGAACAGGGAGCAACAACAAAGTTGGCAAGTAACTTTCTCTTTAGTGACTGACTGTTAGCATTAACGACTTCTTCTAGCCTTTGGAATTTGGGACTCCCCCTCGACCGACCGTTGAGGAAGAGGAGATCCAATGGTTTGGTGAGGACTTACCAGTCCCACTCCCCTTTGATCCTCGGGGCAACTTGGAGCGGTACTGGTCAAGGGCAGCAGAGATTTGCTGGTTGATGGGGAGGGAGCTGGTAGCAGCTGAGAACGATCTTCGGGCGGTGTGGGCTCAATTTAGTTTGCTGGTGCAGGCCTGGGGTGCCCTTTTGTGGTATCAGGACAACTGCAACACTTTTATTGCATGGCAGTCGGAGGTGGGGGTGACAGAGGAGTATTGGGGAGAGTCGGGCAATCCGCCTATCCCGACCGACGACGACTTCACCTCCAGTAGCTCCTGAAAACAATTGGATTGGGCAAGTGTGGGGTAGTGTGGTTGCCCAGGGTTAATTCGGGCAACAGATTATCTCATCGCGATCATCCTTATCTCAATCAACTCGTACTTTCTTTATCTCTTTCTCTTTGGCCTCTTCTTTGGCCTCCATTGTCCCTTGCGCTTATAAACCCGCGAGCGCAGTCAGACACCCCATCGTCTCACACTGCGCTCGCAGGTAAGTCTCACAAAAATTCCATACCTACATCGTCTCACACTGCGCTCGCAGTTCACTGGTTTAGATTAGATCTTACAACACGTGTTTCGCATCCCCACCCACCATCCCTACTTCATTCTTCAGTTCTACACATTTTACGTCTACTCGCTCTTGAATAATCCCTCATAGTTAGCTTGAGTTTCGGCCTCTCTCTCGGGAGGTCAGCTCAAGAACTTCTCGGATTCAGAAATCACAATTTCTTACGCAAACTCACGAGCTACTCAGTCCCTCAGCTTCAACCATCGTACACCTATCAAACGGCCGAATTAATTTAATTTTAGTTTTTAGTTTTTTGTCTTTGTCAGAAACCAACCCCCTTAAGGGGTCTTGTTATAAAGTATTTTCTGGGAGACGCAATTGCCGGTAAGAATAGCGGTCAGAGGAAATGGAAGTACCAAACAGAGAAGACAAGTCAAACAGATAGTGAAGGGTCGAAGTGAAAGGAAGTAAACGGTTAAAATAGGATAAACGCTCAGTAAATCATCATGGCGCTTGCGCAAGGCCGCTTAATGGCTGCGTCTTAACGAAAGGCAAAGGGGGAGCAGTGGTGACAAGTTGAAAAGAGTAAATAGAGGGCTTAATGGTTGGCGTATATGTTGGCAAGCATATGTAGGAAGAAAGTCTATGATGAATAGAAGCAAAGTAAGTAAAGATGAAAAAAAGGGAAACAAAACAATAGAAACAAAGGCTTATTGAGAGCCGTTAAGGTTTTTGGGGAGTTTAACGGTGAGTGGGGTGTATAGTGGGAATGGCGTTTTCTAATCTTCTTCGGCGGTATTGTCTAATGATTTGTCGGGATTAGGGGGGTCTTCGTCATCGATTAAGTCAGTTTCTTCTAACATTCTTAAACGGTTGGTATCAATGTCAAAGGCGTCGGTAGGGAGAGGGATGTGGTCGCAGGCAAAATAGGGGACTAAGTGAAAGGCGGCTACCGGCTGGTGGAGTACGGATCCATCTAATTCACAAAGAATGTAAGCGCCTCCATGGTTACGTGAAATTACCACTAGCGGTCCTAGGTATCGAGGCCGCATCTTCTTGTTATGTGTGACTTCAATGCATGTATTCCTCATCAATACTAGGTCTCCTTGCTTGAAGTCGTAGTCTCGAATGGTAGCGGCGTGCTCTTGTTCAAAATGAAGAGCCGCTAACCGGCGGGCGGTAAGGACGGTATCATGTAAACAGTCGAGATCGGCTTGTCTGCATTGGAGGTCGATAGCGCGTCGAGCGATGAGATCGGTAGTCGTTAACAGGGAATCGGGAGGTGGCTGGAGGTAGGTCGCTTCTATGATGTTGGCAGGGAACAGGGGATGAGTACCGGTAGTGGCGTAGTAAGGGGAACAACACATGCGGCAGTGGACGGTAATGCGTTCTGGCCAGAAGACAGAGTAAGTGGCTGAGCTCCACTTGGACTGGTCTCCGTTAACGGCTTTGAAGAGGGCTTGTCGTACGTCAAAGTGAGGTCGTTCGGCGATACCGTTAGCGCATTTGTTGTAACCGGATATGCAAATGTGGTTGATGTGGTACTTCTTGGCGAGGTAGGCGATGGCTTTAATGATGGGGGGACCGTTATCGGTAACAATTTTGTTAAGGGCGCCCCAGCGGCAGATGATGTCCTCGAAGAGCCACTTGGCGATAGCGTCGGTATTTTCGCGAGCAAACATGCGGAATTCGGGATAGTGGATTAGCGAACAACGTCCTTGGATGATATATTTGAACTTGTTTGAAGGCGGCATGAACATGGTGTCGATATAGATTTTGCTGAATAAGGTGGGAGGGATAGCGACGGTAGGCAGTATGAGGACTTTGGTCGTCTGGTGGACTTGGCAAATGTTGCACAAGCGAATGTACCAAACAATATCGGCCACTACCTGTGGCCACCAAAAGCGCTCTAGCAGGGTGGCTCTCATGGCAAACAGACCGCGATGTCCAAGGTCATCATGCATAGCACGCAGAATGCGAAGTTGTGAGTCAGTTGGTATGAAGAGCTTGTGCTCACCGTTACGATTGCAGCGCCAAAGCTTGCCATTAGTGAGGAAGAAGCCGCTAGCGTAGCAAAGGAAGGTAGCGAGGGCTTTGTTGTTAAGGTCTGGCGGTCGCTCGAAGTCGGTAAGCCACTGCCGGACAAGTTGAATTCTTTTGTCGCGGGCAAGGGCCTTGGGTCAGCAAGGGACGTTGTTGTAGGAAAGGGGGTCGGTAACAGGGGGAATCAAGACTTCGGTAAGAGGAACGGTGTCGTTAACAAATGTTGTTAGAGTCGGACGGTAATGGGCAAGTGGGGGTAAACGATGGACGGTAGAGGCGGAATGGGCGAGGGCGGTCGGTAACTGGACATGGTGCATGAATCCGTGCATACGATCGATCCAATCTTCAAAGATGTCATTGTCGGTATTGTCTGGGGGTGGGTCGGTAGGCTGTAACGGTCGTTGCAAAAGTCTGTCAGGCCCATGGAAGGTTCCTTTAACGTGTACGAGCTCAAAGTGGAACATAAGGATAGCTATGATCCAGCAGTTCATACTAGCTGACAGCTGAATGTCAGGGTTCTGTAGCATACCTTGAATGTAACAGGCATCGACTTCAATGATAAGGTTCCTAATGCCTAGGAGGTACATGTGTAGTGCCTGCAAGGCTCTGTACAAACCGTAAAGCTTGAGCTTGGGTTGACTGAAGCAGGCTTCGCATTTGTTAAGGGTGATGGAACCGAAGCGGTTATAGCGACGTTGCTTGCGACTGTCAGTGGTGCACTGGCAAAGGTAGAAACCGACCACTATGTAGGAGGTGTCGACCACTAAGATCATGGGATTGTTGGATTTGTAGTTGATGGGGACGAGGGGTTTAGCGTTGTGTAAGGCTTTGACAAGGTTGTTCTGGGCATTAAGCTGATTGGGCCCGAATTTGAAGGGAACGCCAGTACAGGTGAGCTTTGTTAGGTGATGAGTGCGATAAGCACTGGCAAGGGCCCCAGCGGTCCAATAGCACTAAATGGTTCTCGTCAGGAACTTGGCTGGTAGGAGTGCAAACGTGGCCAAGGATCTTAAAGGTTGGCGCGCAAAGAACCAGCTTATGACTGGAGAAAGTGCCACCGCAGTACTTCATGTGCTGAAGGACGCGGTTCAGGAGCTCAAAGAACTCCCAAAGCGCTAGACAAATGTTGGGATTGTCGGGATGTTTAGCGGGTGAGCCGTTAACGAGTTTCCAGTCCTTCAGGCCTTTAACGCCAACGTCGTTGATGAAGCTGAGGGCATTATGGGGGATCTCAGGCTGGAGGATGTGGGTGACATTGTTGTGGAAGATGGGCATGGCGTTAGTCCATCCCATTGGGAGCATTACTAAATGGAGGGCGCCAAACAGTGTCTGGAAAGTCGTTAAGTCATGGGAGGTGGGATCAATAAGGCGCTCATCATAGCCAACGTATAGATTGAGGGTAGCGCCACAAATGCGGCCAGCAAAGGATTCGGCAACGTGGTCAGGAAAAGGGGGAACACCAGAGTGGCGGATCATGACTTGTCTTGTATCTTTTCCTCTCTATCTCTATCTCCTGTTCCGTATCTCTTATTGTCTCCCAGTTTCCTGATCAATCTATCTCCTATCTGTTCCATACTCATCCTTATCAATTGTCAAACCCTATTTCCATTCCCCAATCAATACTATCTTCCTGTTCCCCATTCACCCCTCCACTAAAAGCCCCAATCCCCTGAACTTGTGCTCCTCAACTCAGAGCACTCTTGACTTCACATGCATCACTACTTGTACCCCCTGGAGCATCTGGACTTCACCCCAGACCACTTGTAGTTGCACTGGACCTTCCAAGAAGCCCCGGACCTGTACTTGGCCTCCTGAGCTTGCCTAGTAAGGACTCACCCAGTGTAGCTAAGCCTCTGTTGTCAGTGGGACCTGACATAATATCAAGACTCTACCTTACTCCATACTCAATGGCTATGTACACCTATGCCTACACTCCTACAGGATATGACTACTATGGCAGACCCATCCCCAAGGGCCCATATGCCATTAACTCCCTCCACACTCCCTACTCTACACCTTCTATCAAATACTACTCTGCCTTACCCCCATGCTACTGGGCCTCCAACTCAAACACCATGTCATATGGACCCTCAATCAGCCAAGGCTTATCCCCAGACTGGCACTACAACCTCAGACCAACCCACCCAGGGGTGTACCTCTGAACCTTGCCTGGCAGGTTGCCCGAAACTCCACCCAATGCCTGGGGCCCTGCCAGTGCTGCATTCTTTGCTCTGGAGCCCTACCTTCCCTACCCAGCCTCAGTCCAAGAAAACCTCAATACTATCCACTTCCAATGCCCCTGACCCACTGCAGCCCCTCTGGCATGCACCCCATCTTCCCCTCTCACATGTCAACAACGGATCAAGGCCTATGTCCAGCAATGCAATGACATCCTGCGCTTGCTGCACATCACCTCGGTAGCCTTCTCTCCTCATCAGTCTAGAACAGCTCAACATTTCTGGCACCCCAGAGCAGTGGGCTGACTGCCTCCTCAACTTCCACAAGAATTACCAGAAGGGCAGCTTCCCTGACAACATTGCTAACACTCTTTGAGTTGACGTGGCCCTCCAGGCTGAACTGGCCCTTGTTGACAAAATCCACACCAGCCCCACACCCTGATGCTTTGAGAACCCCATTGACCCTGCCTACTCTTTCCATGTGCAGCAGGAGGAACTGAGCCAGCCCTGGAATCAAGCCCCACCCCCAACTCTATGCCAGCAGCGAGAACTCAATGCCACCTCTGCAACCCTCCAATCCCTGAACCTGGAAAGGAGTCTCTTCGACCAACCTGCTGCCTGCATCATCAGTCTCTCATCTCATGCGAGGGCCCACTCAGTTCCCAGCATCTTTCACACTTGGCCCCAGCCGGAGCCAAACAGATCTCTCCACACCAAGTTCATGCTGCCTGCCCTCCCCCCTGACAAAGCTGCATCCTCCCACACCTTATCCTACATTGACAAGCCTGCACCCCCCATTGAGAAGACAACCAGACCCAGCAAAGCATCTCCCCTCCGGTACCCGACTTTGTCCTCGACAGACCCCATCTTGACCTCAGAGGCAACTACGGGAATGGACCCCCTCCTCGCAAACCCCACCCTGGAGCTCTGGCACTCTCACACCCTCCTCCTGGTCAGACCCATCCTCCCTTCCATACAGGACTGCCATGCCCTCCCTTTCCCCCTGGACCTCCACCTCCTCCTGGACCACCAGCTAGCAATCACAGGCCACACAGACTACCCCCTGAGAGCACTCCCACTCCTTGGAGCACCCCCGCACCCTTGGTGGGCCCTCAGACCTGCTCCAGGAGGCAACGGCCCCTCACCCAGTGGAGGACCCCCAGATGGCAGACCCCCAGGCAGATGGGGCCTGGTTATGAATGCCTTCCCCTCCCAACGGCTTGGCAGCAACAATTTCTACTATTATTACAATGCCGGTGATGCGCTGACTTGCCGCCTAGCTGCCATGCAGGAAACAACCAACAAGACCTGCTAGATAGGGATAGCTAGCAAGTAGTAGTGTTACGTGTGTGTGAGAGGAGTCAAGCAAAGTCCCAGAAACCCGGTAAGGAGATAAGAGGTCGGAGTCGGTAAGGAAGTGTGAGAGAGCGGTAAGAGACAACGGTGCGGCCGCTAGTGTCTGCGCCGAATTGTCGCTAAGTGAGAAATCTGTCAAAGACCTGAAAGGTCGTTAAGGAATAGCAGAAGAGTTAACAGAAATATACAAGTTGCTAGCCATAGGCGCTAGCGTTAACGAAGGTGAAGCGAGGGCACCTGTATGGTGCTTGATGAAAGTGAAGCGAGGGCACCTGTATGGTGCTTAACAAAGGTGACGAGTGCTAGTCCAACAATACTGTTGGGCTGAGCGCTGTCACGACCCCACCATCTCCTGGCCCTAGTCAACGAGATCCATACCAGTCCCACACCTCAACGCTTTGAGGATCCCGTCGACCCTGCCCACTCTTTCTATGT